>JAVQJD010022852.1:32500-38826 GCA_036023655.1 Nannoperca australis
CTAACCACCCACCCCGTGTTGCCATGACAATCTACATCATTACCTTCGACGTCCTCATTGGCATCACCATGGTTACCACACGGTGTGTTGCCATGACAGCGTATTCATGGGATGAAAAAAAAAAAGTGCTAAGATGGAGCGAGCGGCAGCAGAGATCGGTGAAGCTGGATGGTTTCAGTGAAACGTTTAAAGGGGCACTCCGGTGATTATTTACTATTGCACCTCCATGAAGCTGGAGGTCGAATGAGGGTCAAACTCCAAAAGCACTGGGTCCTACTCTTCCCATAATGCAACTCATTAGTGTCTTTCATTAGACCATTTTTTCTGCCTGGTGAATTCCCATATCTTTTACCCTCCACCCTTCAGTTATAAATGTCTACTCTCCAAGCTCTTGCGGAAATAACCCTGATGACATCACTATGACATCATCTGGGTCATTTTTTTCAGATTTGACCAAACTCCTCCAGATCCACAGCGGACATTAAACAACTGTTTTGAGCTGTACTAACCAGGACCAGAGCCAGTAAACTCATCTCCATGTGTAAAATTGGTGGCGTGCCCCTTTAAGTTCCTCAAAGCAACCACAAACTACATCCAGCGAGGTGCGACACACATATTCCATTCAGAAAATGTAGGTTTCACAGTCCTATAGCAGCCACACTCAATATATAAATGAATAAGACTTCAGAGAATAGTTGTGGTATTTAAATTATGATCAAATAGAGATTATATATATGGATATTTGCAAAAAAAATTAAAAAAGAAGTGTATTTATGATGTGTCTGTCATCCTGAAGACTATTTTTCAAAGTAAACAGAACTAATTTGAGTGTTGAATCAGTTTGCTTCTCCATGCTTAAGTGGTCCGAGTTGATGAACCATTGTAGGATACCATGTCGGGATAATACCAGGAAGTGTTTTTGTTTTTGAATTTGTTTGTGTCCAGGTGTGGCGATGTGTATAATACAAGCAATTCTTGTTGTTCCGTTTTATTATTTTTGTATCATTTTAAATGCAATGTTCAGTTTTTGTTTGGTTTGAAACATGTGCCTTGCTTTGTGATTTTGATCTGACTACAGTAGATGGGTATGTACAATATATGGGGTTTGCATTGTTAGTTGATATGCCATCATAGAAGAGTAAGCTGCCCTCCCCACCATCACCAATGAGATGTGAAACATGAAATCTAAACGCAGGTAACCACAAATGACATCTTTCTCTTGCTGTTCTGTTATCTACAATCATTGTTTTTTTTCACATACAGTCATAATTTTTTCTATTTTAGTAGTCTTCGTCTGATTGGACAGATAGAAACTAACTTATTGTAATACAACAGTAAGATAGCCACTTCACACAGTGCATTCAAATGGTTGCAGAAACGTGCAACATCTGGGTCTCCCAAGTTAGCTGTTGCGATCATGTGCTGTTGTCAGAACAGGTGCGGTTGTAATGGTGCGACATTTTGGGAAATGCGCTCATTTGCTTTCTTACAGAAAGTTACATGAGAAGATTGATACCACTGTCATGTCTGTACAGTAAACATGAAGCTAAAGCTAGCAGCCAGTTAGCTTAGTCTAGCATAAATAATGGAAATGGGAATGGTAGCTAGCTCACAAATTGTTATATAGCGTTTTTTTTCTTATCAGAGCCAGGCAGCTGTTTTGTGTTACCAGCCTTTGTGCTAATCTACGCTAAGCGCCATGGTAGCTTCACAATTGCCATACAGACACAAGAGTGGTATCAATCTTCTCATCTAACTCTCAGCGAGAAAGCAAATAAGCAGGTTTCCCAAAATGTCAACCTTCTACTTTTATCTGTATTTACTGTCAGTTATGTTGGTTGGTCCAGCTGTTACCTGATGTGTGATAAATGTAGATGTATATTTGAATTCTTACATCTCAGATTTCATGCCCACAGTTTTTCACATCTATTTTGTAGCACGTGGATGCAGAGTAACATAACTTTCCCTGATTGGACTATTGAAGCTGTACAGAGGTCAAAAGTCAACTCTGGTTCTCTCACTTGCTTCAACAATGCAGACACGCCCTTGTCGCTTCCACTCCAGCTTTTAAACTCGGCCCCGTCACTTTAAAGCTACATTTTGCCCTTCCTCCATGGGTCTCATTTTGGTCATCTCTCATGTTGTAGGTATTACTCTGAAGTGTGTTTGGGCACGTGAGGACTGGGGTCAAGCTGCAACGGTGAAATACTGCAGATGGTGAGAAACCCCCTCCCACAGATGGTCAAATTTGTTGTGGAGCAAAAGTACAGTTCATTTTCTTTGGTAACAAAAGAAAAAGCCAAGCGGTTTTGGTTAGATTGGTTAGATCGCCTGTGCTTATCTGAATGGACACCGGACTGGTGTCTCCTCTGCTCTGCAGTGACTGTATGTGAGTGCTTGTGAGAGGCCGCGAGTGTGTTATGTGTTGCTCTGCTATGTATGAAACCTGTGTGTGAGTGAGTGTGTGCGTGTTGTAGTGACTGGACAGTGGTGTGCTTGCAGTGACTGCATCTTATGGCCATCTGCTCTGAATAAATAAATGTTCTATACAAACTGCACCGACCTCAGCCTCTCTCTGTGTTGTGACGTGAACGCTGTATTTTCAAGGTCCTCCTCCAGGGGGCAGCACAAAACTGCAATGCAGCACTCCAATGTCAGAAGCGTTTCTTTATGACACCATTACTCACACAGGTGTTTTCATTCGGCCATTCACAGCTTAGGACAGTACAGCATGTGCTTGATTCAAAGAAATGTTTGACATTTCTGGTAATTGCTTTCTTGCCGAGAGTTAGATAAGTAGATTGATACCACTCTCCAATGGTAAATATTAGCATAGCATAAAGACTGAAAATGGGGAAATAACTAGCCTGGCTAAGGTAAGAATATCCACCGCCTACCAGCACGTTTAAAGCTCACTAAGTAACATGTTATATTGCGTATGTTTAATCCCCCTCCCATAAAAAATTATGGTTTTGTTTGGCAAATAATCTTCCCCTAAAACCTTAAGTTTTTAAGCATTTTTAGGTTGGCAGGTGCTGGTATGCCGATTTTGTTACCATCTGTTTCCAGGCTTTCTGCTAAGCTAACCAGCTTCCGGCTGCAGCTTCAGATTTGCTGTACATATATAAAAGTGGTATCAATCTTTTCATCCTCAATAAAGCAAATTGAAAAGAAAGCTACAAATAAAGCTAATTGCCCCTGTTATTACTGTTAGCCTGTTAGGGTGGGCTAACTTGCACCTTTATGAATATCTGGAGAACAGGGTGTGCACTGAGGTCACTTGTTTACACCATACCAACACCTTTACCACCACTGAGTGGCAAAACAAACCAATAGTTCAGTTGTTCTCATTGCTTTTGGCACGTGACCCCCTTTAAACACAGCTACGTCTACTTGCATCTCTTTATCGCCGTTTATTCCTGTTTTACTTTTTATCCAGTGAAACAGTTCTGATTTCCTGTCCTGTTTATCATCTTATGACCCCCTCAGACGTATCTTGTGAGCAATTGCAGGGGTGCTGAACCCCATGTTGGGAACCGCTGCAATAGGTGACTGATGAAAGAGCTAAAATATTAACTATTGATATGAACATTCTATCATGAAATCACACATTTGTTACTTTCCATTGGTTTGACAAAAACATTCACTTACTAGCTTTTTTTTCACCAGGATCTCATCGTCTTCATCACAGGACTTATGGAACTTTGATCATGTGATAATAGGTGCTTGTATATGGGGGAAGGTTGTAACCACCATCTATGTTCAAAGACGGTCATTAGTGTTTACGTTACGTGATTTAAAGTCTTTAAAAGTCAAGTTAAGTTTTTTTTTTTCTGAAAATAAAATGAACAACTTTTATGCTATTTTTCATCAGTGTAGACGGCAGCACGTTTCATTGGTGAAATAAATGAGATCAACAACTCTCAAAGTGTACAACAGTTTTATTGATCAATGATCAACTCAGGCTTACATGATTATACAAGTATACAAGAAATCACTGACACTGACCAGTGAAGACACTTCCTCTCTTCCCCACTACCTTTCTCACCAAGGCTACAGGAAGTCGTGGCAAGATCTACATCGAAATGAAGACTGAATGCTTCAGAAAATCAGTAAAAAACGAATTTAGTCCTCGTGTCTAAACGTGTTGTGGATGAACATGATGTCGTGAACTTAAAACTTGGCAAGTTTAGTTTTTTTTCTCTTCATATTTTCAACCCAATATGGGTCCTGAAACACAATTTAGGAAACTAAGACCACTTTAGCTCAACGGCACTTTCTCTGCATTTTCCTTTGGGAGTTTTACGGTCAATCACACATAATCAACGGCTTGCCTTCACTTTAAGTCCATCGAGTGTTACAGTCATGAAACAACAATCACTGTTAATCTGCGGTTATGTTCATTCTAACCAGTCGAGGTTAGAGACCAGAGAGGGGGAGGAGGGGAGAAAAAAAAAGAAGACACAATTACAGTCTTTCCTTACTTTTCATCAACACATATGGCACTCATTGTGACTCTCTCTCTCTCTCTCTCTCTCTCCCCCCCCCCCCGTCCCTCTGTTATGTAGGCCAGTGTGAGTCATTCTCGTGGGCACGTCCCGGCTCGGCACCATCTCTTATTTTACACAACTGTACAACTGTGGAGTGGCTCTGAATACAGATCTATCATGGCACTAATATAAAAGTCAGTAAATCTATAGATCTGTCAATCTCTTTAAAGTCTTAAAAGGTGTTTATAAAGGCTGGTTTCACACAGTTCAACCACAACGAACAAAGGAGGGAGGAAATGTGCTGTTCCACCTGCGTCCGTCCATGCTGACTGCTGCACTTTTCCTGTCCAAAACTGAAATGAAGTGTTAAGAGACGAAGCGTCTTCCTCTGGAAATCCGCTGCTAAGAAGTGGAAAAGTCAGCCAACGTTATTATCAACACACCAGCTGGTCTGAGAGTGTTTATCCTCTGCTGTTGATCACCCGGACTGTCGGGTACAAACCTGTGGTCGCTTTCACACCTGTGGTTTGGTTCATTTGGTCCGGACTGGCCGGGGGGGGGGGGGCGCAAACTTTGTGCACACTTAACAATCAAACCAAGAGCTGCAAACATGTTTTTAACAGACTGACGGGTGTCTTGATTGGGTAGGGCTAGGTTAACTTGACAGTAAGTTACGAACGAAGACAACTAGGTAGAAACAGGACTGTTATATTAAGTGACAGTCACCGTTGCCACGGTTGCAATAGTCGGACCGCTAAGGGATTTTTGAGGCCAATTCCGATAATTGGGAGAATAAAAATAACTGATAATGTGTCGCTGATTGCAATTTTCCCTTTTTTTCTTTCTTTTTTTACATAAGCAAACTATCTTGACATTAATGCCGTAGCTCTGTTTCTCTAAAGAACTGAGCACGATACATAGAGCGCAACATTTTACAAAACAAACTTTGTAAAGACGACACTGTCATCGTATACACCACTGCAGATATATTTACAATAAGCCAATACCGGTCCATATATCGCATGAAGCTACAAAACCAATTCACAAACGAACAAACCCAGAACCTCCTCATCAGGCGCTCTTGCTGCCGTTCTTTGGTCCAAACCAGATTTCACACTCGCCTAAATGAACCAAGCCACCACAGATGGTTTGAACCGAACCAGGATGGAAAGGAAGTGAGAACCGAGTTCATCGCTGCAGTAAACAGGAGGCGACTTGATTTGACTTTTAACAGAAAACTGCTGTTACTTCATTTGCGTAAAAATAACCTGGTCCTGATTTGAAATTCTTGTGTTTGGTCTGGTGCATTCTGGGATATCATAACGTACACATCTGGAGTGAGTGTGGTGTCACTTTGTGAAACCAGCCCTTAGACGTATTTGAACAGTATGCATGAGGCATCATCAGTACAGTCCTTACATGGCAGGTGTGTCCGCAGGAAGCAGGCAGGACCATCTAGAAAATAATAATAATAATCTGCTTCCTGCTCTGGTTACAGGAGTGCAGCGTTCAGTCAATGTCGGTTTTGGCGCAGTGAGGTGCAAACTGTAAGGCAGCTTGTCTTACTTTGCCCCATAATGCACTGGTGATGAGGTCACTAAGAGCGTGACCCCGGGTCGACCCACGGCCCTGACGACGGTCGGGTCCAGGTGTCGGGAGTGTTTGTTTGAAGTTTTAAAAGCAACATTTAGCAAAACAGTTTTCTGATGCAGCTCAACTGTGCGGTGGAGGCTACTGTCGTTACATCACAATCACAGAGACGGGCGTGAGAGGCGGACTGGACTCCTGCAGAGCTAACCGCTAACACTTTAGCAAGTCCACACCTGTGAGAGAGAG
>JAVQJD010022857.1:0-17002 GCA_036023655.1 Nannoperca australis
GTACCTGCTGTTTTACATATAACACACGGATATATCACGTTTCCACAGCAACACGACATGCTAACACACGAGTAGCTCAGCGTAACAACTTGATGTAACTGTAACAAACAACTTTGTAACTTTGACTGCAGACCAGCTACAAGCGGAGCAGGACGGGGACTGACGGAGGAACAGCAAGCTCAATGTGTGGCTGCGGGAACTAGCAGTGGCATTTCTGGTGGCAACAGTGACAGCCGCGTCAAATAGCGGCTCAGGCTGCCACTGCTAGCTGCCTTGGCGGCTCAGGCTGCCCCTGCTAGCTGCCGCGGCCACAAATTGAGCCAGGCTCTGCTGAACTGACGGTGGCGGTTCCCGTTATTTACGCTCACATTATTTAAGAGTGTTGATAAGATAAAGTTAATCTTAGAGACATTCAACCAACAAACTAATAGTCGTTGAATGTTAGTGTGGATCTTGCAGCAAGTAGCCTACCGCCAACAACGTTCTAGAAAACACTATAACTCAGCGTTTAGCGTTAGCAGCTATTAGCGTTATTAGCTGCTAAACGGCCACAGAAACACATAGCATCATTATTTTTGAAGTACTTACATTTGTCTCTCCTGTAGTTCGGCGGACAGTCGGCTCTGGTCCTCTCTAAAGAACAGTTTAGTCGACAGTCCTGCAGTGTACTGACCCAGGTTCAAAGGCAGTCCGACAGGAGATATAGGCAGATAACAGAAATATGACTGGGTGGTCTTATTTCACAGTTTGTGGGTAGGTATGGACTGCAGATACCCAAATATAAGTGCCAAAAGACTAACAAAGTGGGTTTTCCACGTTATGTCCCCTTTAAAGGGTCGAGACCAAGACCAACACCAAGGCAGGCCAAGAACGAGTCAGCATCCTGAACCGATAAAAGTTTGACGCGGTCCCAGCCGTCTCATTAAGCGTAACATTGCAGCACTTACACACTGATGTGTGTTGTCTTTTGGATGATGTTTTGCAGATTAACTGTTTGTGATTTAGATATCCAAATTTGATTACAGATGATGTTGCCGACATCTCCTCCCACTCTCAGACAGCCACAGCTTCTTCTCCTGTTAGAGGAGTGACAGGCGCTATCAGTAACAGACATTTCAAGTCAAGTTATTGGTTGCATTTGAGGCAGGATGTTTTACATCCAATCACAGAAATTATTTTAACAAATAACTCCCCCCCCCCACCCCAGTTTCATTGAAGTTTCTCTGTAGTTGTTTTTTTTATTCTTTTTGTGGTCGTTTCGTGTCTCTTTATGGTTGTTTTGTGTCTCTTGGGCTCATTTTGTGTCTCTTTGTGCTCGTTTTGTGCCTCTCTGTGGTCATGTTGTGTCTCTTTATTGGCATTTAACGCCCCTTTGTGTTAATTTTACATCTCTTGATGGTCGTTTCACAGCTCCTGGTAATCTCTCTGTAGTTGCTTTGCATCTGTTTAAGATCATTTTCCATTTCTTTATGGTCATTCTGCGTCTCTTGATGGTCGCTTCACTTCTCCTGGTAGTCTCTGCAGTTGCTTTCTGTCTCTGTGGTAATTTTGCATCTCTCCGTTTTTGAGTCTTTTTGTTATTGTATTGCATCTCTTTGTGGACATTGTGTGTCTCTTTGTGGACATTTTGCATCTCTGTATACTAGTTTTGTGTATCTTTGTGGTCATTTTATGTTTCTTTGTGGTCATTTTGCACCTCTGTAAAGTCTATATGTAGTTGATTGTGTTTCTTCATGGCCAATTTACATCTCTTTGTACTTAATTTGTCATTTTGAAATAGATTAGATTATAAGTGACCCAGATTTGATGTGTCTCTTGGATGTTTTGCATGTCTTGATGGTTGTTTCACATCTCTTTGTGGTCATACTCGGTCTCATTGAAGTCTCTCTGTAGTTGTTTTGCGTTTCTTTGTTGTTTTGAATGTTTTTGACTCTGTAGCCGTGTTGTCTTTTTGTGATATTATCTCTTTGTGGATAGTACGTGTCTCTTTATGGTCATTTAGCAATTCTTTGTGGTTGTTTTGTGTCTCTGTGATAATTTTGCATCCCTTTATATTCGTATTTCTATCTTTTTGAGGTTGTTTTGCATCACTTTAAGGACATTTTGTGTCTCTTTGAGCTTGTTTTGCAACATTTATGGTCATGTTGCTCCTCTTTGTAGTTTTATGTCTCTTTGTGTACAAAATGTATTTTCTCTTTGCAGATATCTTGCTGTAGTCTTTTTTAATCTTTTTTTTTGTTTTCTCTGGTCTTTTTGCATATCTTTTTGGACATTTAGTGTCTCTATGTTTTGGTTTTGCATCTACGTCTACGTGGCAAACGTGGCAAATACTCGACCTACCCATGTGCATGATGAGATATCCAAGTGCAAAGTTGCACCTGCACCCATTCATAGAACCACAGTTACATTTGTAAGTCTTGTATACAACAAATTTACAATTGTATCTTTCTGATTATCTTAATGTTTTACTATTTTACTAATTGTACCTGTAATTTATTTATGTTACCTCTTGAGAATCACCCCAACATTTTGCTGTATTTGAAAATGTGCTTTTAGATATGCCTGAGAAAAATATTGTGTATCAGCTGAAAAAAGAGTGTTCTTGAGGAAGAAAACATGGACAGCATTGCCACCACCCTTGTTAAACACCCGCTGACATGGCTAGGTCATGTAATATGAATGTCTGACACACAATTCCCAAGAGAACTCCTCTACTCACAACTAAATGCTGACCAATGAGCATCTGGAGGGCAGGAAAAGTGTTTCAAGGACAACCTAAAACAATCCATAAAAAGGCAGGAAGAATTTCCTCAGAATTGATGAAATGCATGAACAAACAGTTTACATGAAGGAGCCACATTCCCTAAAAACATTCACAGACAAGCTGCCAGAGTAAGCAACAGCAACAAAAGGAGAGTCTCCACCAAAAGGCTCGCCCCCACATCCCACTTCCAGCACCTCACATCAATACCCACCCTGCAAGAAAGTCATTTCAAGAAATCCAACTTCGAGTGATCGCCGATGACTTGTCTTATGATTGACATGCATAAAAAACTCAAGTCTGCCCAGTCTATACATTAACAAGCATTCGGTCATAAACTTTCTTCAAGCATATAAGACATAACCACTGGACAAAAACCATTCTCTCACAGTTTTCCATGAACTCCTCCGTAGAGTGAAAACGTTGCCTTAGTCTGTAGAAATGGCTTTTTGGGGAAAATAATGTATAGCATGAGGGTTTGCACTACTGGTCAGAAGAAATGTAGTACAGTCAGTTTTCTTCTGTTATATAGTGGTGATTTTTCTTACTTGTACAAAGAACTCACCAATGAAGTTATAATAAATCAGAATACAGTATGAGATGGGTCGGAATCAGAATAATAATTTTTCTGTGTCAGGAATTTGCTTTTATTCTGGCTCAGCAATAAAACCTAAAAGACAGGTTACATAACTTGCATAATTTTTTAATGTGCAAACATTAAAACAACCAAGTGTCACAGAGGCTGCAGTTTAGGGGCCTCTGACTCCTATGGGCCCCTAGGCAGTTAAGTAATCCATCCACTGAAAAGAGAAGAAAGAAAAAAAGACCCGCGGCAGCAGCAGCAGCACTATGGTGCAGAACAGTCATACAAATAGAGCAGACACAGCACTATACTGTACAGTATGTTTTATAAAGGTTTCAAAAGAGAGGCAGTTAGACCGATGCGCTCTCCTCTCATGTTCTCATACTGAACAAGCAGCCGTCACATTAGACCGTGTGGTTCTGCTTATTCGCTCATTTTCTGCTACATATGGACACACACAGAAAATTAAAGTGCATCTGAGTGTAGCGCTGTGTTACAGCATCTGTTCTATGCATAGCCTGGAGAAGATAAGAGTGTGTGCCGGTCTGATTTGAAACTGTAGTTCTGTGAAATAGGGTAAAATTGCATCCAGGTAAAATAAATATGACACATTCAGCCCAGATGGAAAAGCTATGGAAGAATAATCAGAACATATGCTTATTGGACCATAAAACATCTTTCTTTGTACTATAATACTTTACTTTTATAACTGCCATTTTAATCCAGTTTAACTCACTCACACACAATTTGTTTCAATTAAATAGTTTTTGCAAATCTTAATTAAAAGCAGAAATGAAATCCTTTTATTTGAATTATCAGCTTCAAACTCATTTTGTACAAGTTGCCCTGCACTCCATGCTCCGTTTAACTAAACTATATTTAAAAAAAAAACTTTTCAGCCATTTGGTCCTAAAGGCTGCGCCAACGGTACATGGGAGAAGTTTGGCTTAAGGGCTTTCTCCAGCCTGACTTTACCATTTGGATATGGTGCTGCTGGAATCTGATCTAACATAAAAGCATTCCAGTGAGCTCTACTGGAAAGCGTTATATATGGAGACATGACTGCATGTCTTTATAAAAAACAAACTCGAGTACTCAGGCGACACAGAATCCCCTTCGCATGTGAAGAACAGCACAATAGGTCCAGAGCCGAGGATAACCCGGGAATACGCAGTTGTGTGGCTTCAAAGCAAATCTCGGCTCCGGCCTAAAATACACATTTACATTAATACAACTAGAAGATGAAGAAGATTCAACCTACCAGCTCCTATTGTAAGCTGCAGTGACGTTGCTCGAAGAGGGATGTGGAGAGAGTCGGTGTCTGCGCTGTGAGAGAGACGCGCTGGTCAGTTTGAATGCGCAGCCCTTGTGTACCGGTGTAACGTCGTGAAGCGCTCTCTCTCCCTCTCTCTCTCCTGGATCAGTCCTGCCCACTGTATTTCCCGGTGAGCGGTACAATAAGGTGGGAGGGAGGATCGAGAGCTGCTGCTGCGCGGCACAACAGAACATATTCTCACAATGCCAAAAATCACGGAGGTTTTAAAATAAGACTCGCAATTTTTATAAATACAGAGAACACGAGTCCACTTTTCCCCTTCCGCAACCCCACCACCCAGAATAATTATTTGACAAGGCTCCCAGTAGAAGTCTGTAAAATGTTAGTCTTTCAGATATTTTCAAATTTTCCAAGATGATTGTTTCAAAGCCCCCACCACACTGTCATGAATATAGCTATAGCTAAGCTATGGCCTGAGAACTCATGATTTATTTAATTGTTAATTATTATTAATAGTATGATTTAGTATTATTTAATCCCACTTTTCAAATGGTTGGTTAATCAAATGTCAGAGGTTTTCCCTATGACAGTATAATTTGGATTTGGTACACTGCAAAAATCTCAGTCTTAACCAGTCATTTACTCAATCACTTAGTTCTTCAATTTAAATTTTCTGAAGACAATCAAATAGTCTGCTAATACAGTGATATACTTCCACTTGTTAAAAATACAACTCAACTTGTATGATTATGAGACAATGGACCCCATGCAGCCACATAAAACACATAAAGGGCCTCACTGCTACCTACAGTACAAAAGCACCCCCCTCCCTTCCCCTGTTGTCATTCTTCATCTTTTTCTGTGCTATGGTTATGTAGACTGATCTTATTTGTAAAGTGCTGCTATTAGTTGAAAATTGCTCCTGAACCTTTGTGTATTCATACTGGAGATATAAATTATTAAATCTTCTTTACTATCTACTTTAGCAATGGTGGAAGAAGTATTATGCTTTACGTCAGTAAAAGTATCTGTACATTAATGTATAAAAATTTACATAACACTTCTGTACATCTACTAAAGTGAAAGAGCTAATTTATCTACTGTAGAAACCGTCAGGGAGTTTTTGTCCAGTGGTTCCTAACCTTTGGCCCTTCCAAATGGCCGTGAGATGATTTACGGTAGAGGAAAGAAGAAAACACAAAGTTTATATTCACAAATATATATAATGGACTTTCCTCTAATCTTTGCCTATTTTTGCGAAATACTGACTCATTTCAACAATTAATGAAATGAAAAACTTAGACGTTTAGAGGCAAAACATCCCTTTGGACGAACTGCTGACTACTCCTAGACAAATGAAACATGTGACAAGAGCCCCAATTAGACAATGTATTTTTTTGTAAGGGATCACAAGCAGAAAAGGTTGGGAACCACTGGTTTAATGTTCAAGTAAAGCACAACACTGAAAAGTGTACGTAAGTAAATGTGCTTAGTTACATTATAGCCAAAAGTGAATGGACACCCCTACTAATTATTAACTTGAGGTGTTTCAGCCACACCCATTGCTGACACATGCATAAAATCCAGCACACAATGTGAAATTTCCATAGAAAAACATATAGAATTTACACTGGGTCACACAGAGCTCAGTGACTTTAAATGTGGCACTGTCATGCGATGCCACCTTTGCCACAAGTCATTTCATGAAATTAGATCTGCCCCAGTCATCTGTAAGTGCTCTTATTGTGAAGTGGTAGGAGCAACAAAAGCTCAGGCAGCTGAAGTGGGTACAAATCACCTATCGTGTGTTGCCTCACTCACTTCAGAGTTCCAAACTCCCTCTTGAAGCAACATCAGCACTGTTCGTCAGGAGCTTAATTTCCAAGCCTCACATCAGATCAATCATATCAATTTTTGTGTTTGTACTGAAATGAATTTTTTTTTTATTCTCCATAATTTATTGGCCAAGTAAAGATTTATCAGTCAAATTACATATCACCACCTCTGCTGCTGTTTTTCACCAGATAATTGGACCGAGATTTAGGCTGGTAATGAGCTTAACAAATAGACCACAATCTGGAACTCAAACACATGCATCAATAATAACCACTATGCTCAAAGTAATTGTCTCAAATTGGAGTGAGTATGCCATCTGCTGGCCACATATGGTCTATTTGTCAATGAATTATAATCTACTGAACACCAATCACTCAGTTCTTTCTCCCTCTGTAGAGCATCTGCTGGGACAGTAAGGTATAAAAATGTAAATCTTTATTACAACGTTTTGGTCTGTCCAACCTTTTAAATAGCCCCAAAATCACAAAATAATCATTAATAAGCTGTACAATCTGTATAGCATACTCTCCTTAGAACCTTAATATATAATGGGAAAAAACCTTAAATGGGGAAAAACTGGAAGAAGCCTCAAGAAGACCAACAAAGATTTTTTTTATTCTGTAGATGCATGTACAGAATAATAAAAATGTATATATTGCAAACATAGATCAATATTCTTATATTGATCAATATTCTTATATTGATCCAGGAGGACGTCAACCAACTTCCAGGTTTTAACATTTAATAATTGAATAACTTGCAGACAGTGGCTCCAATCATACATAGAAGAAGAAGAGACAAGGACATCACTCCAAAACTCAAGGAAAGCAACATAGCAACTGGACACGTGTATATGTGAAGAGTGGCTCATGAGGAAATGAGGTGCAGATGGGCAGGGAAGCTCAGGTGAGGTGAACGTGGTGATTGCAGGGCAGATGAGTGGCAGGATCTAGGAGGAGTAAGCAGTGGCTGGAGACAGGGACAGATAGAGAGTAATACAGAGGGCCGGGGATGAGAGAGTGTGCCTCTTAGTCCCTCCCTTCAGCCAATCCTTTCTTCCCTCTGATGTGTCAGAATACATTTTGTAAGCTATGGAATCGTTCCCAGTCCTACTGTATATGCAGCAGATTTATCTGCTAATTAGACCAAACAGTAGTGGTTTTGTCACACAATTAGCCCATCTTCTGTCTTTATCACTTCATATCCAGTGAACTTTCAGCAGAGTGATGACAGATGGAGGGAAGGCAACAAGATAGCAAAGGGAGCGTAATCTCATGATCTGGTACAATCATATTTTCCTGCAGATGCTGGCTGCTGATCGGACTTCCTGGAAAGATCACATAGGAAATATCATATCTGCCTGTCAAATATGATTAATGACTAACAGTAAAGCAGCTGAGGTGTTACAATCATCTTTCAAACAGACTGTGAACTCTATCATTAAAGGAGACTGCCACTGTCAGTCAGAGTTATATGTTATTTACATCTGGATAAATATATTGATTATTCTGTAATCCAAGGTCAGTGTTGTAATTGGGACACACAACTGAGCTGAACTGCTGTTCAGAGAAAGAAAAGACACAACAAAGAAGACAATTTTGCATCACTAGTTTGGCAGGTTCCATGTTTCTGTCTTAGAGCAGACTTTCTCTTCTTCTGGTGTCAGCTCATTGACAAGAAGTGACAAGGAGTGTCATGCAGCAGTGATATAAAAATACTCAGTTCAGAAACAACACAAAACAACAAACTTTGGCCAAATCAATTAAAGGTGTCATTCTTTGATGGATTATCTGGCTCTATACAATAACGAAGGAGTCACGCACAATCATTTGTGCTTTTAATATAACTTCATTAGAAGCAACAGTAAATGCTTATAAAGTAAAAACTAATTAATATGCTCATTTCAAATATTGAATCCTTCATTTGTTTGAATTACTCCGAACTAAGCTTCATGGCTGGTGGAATGCTTCATGTGTACCCTCTATTGGCTGGCTGCCACTACTTGAATCCACGGCAGTGTGACTGATGATGGGTGTATCTGATGTAGCATCCAGATCTGCAGCACGGATTGTGTCGCTTTAAGATAAAAGCAATATTGGCAGTGTCAGCTAAATCTTTCTGATAGCATACTTCAGATGCGGCACATGGAGCCACATCTAAGGAAAGATAAGAGATATGAAGAGCACATACAAGCCACTCTATGGCTCCTCTGTGCCTGTTTCACTGTGGATAAGAACATTCTACACGGACACACAAAAAATATAAGCTGAGTCTGTTTTCTGCTACGGTTTTATTTAATTTGTTCTGTACTGGAGTTTCCTGGACCAAACAATGGCACAACACAGCGTTACAGTTTCTCTCTTTGGGTACAACTGACTAACACAAACGTTAAAATTTTTTCTTTAAAATTGGACTAGAGTACATACATTCACAGTCTCTTTCTCTATCACAGGCACCCAGGACAAAAACATAAACACACAGATACACACAGAAACACTCACACTTACTGCAGACACATTCTCACAATCTCTCATACACACGATAAAATACATTCTCAGGGGGGAAAAAAGTAAATTACACATTTCATATTGTTTTGTTTATAACACTCATATTGAAGAGCGCCCATGCCTCAAACAAGAAGTAGGCTGTATCATAACATGTCTGTGTGGCCAGAAACAACACATAATGAAAGCTTTTATTCTGGGAAATTGTCTGATGATCCAGTGACCTCATAGACAATTGTTATGGTTAAAGAATTTATTTCATAGGGGTAATTATCAGCCAATAAAAATCTATTTTTTAAAATTATTTCGTTATTGTTTTTCTCATTTGTTTAATATCTTATAAAACTATGGCCAGCTCATTGCTATGCAGGACCATACTTGTGGTTTTGCCTGCTTCAGCCAATAAATTACAAATACTTTGCATGACTGCAGATCATTTTTTGATGGATTTCCTACCTTCTAGACAAATTTGTTTCTTCTGAGCCTTAATAAAACCATTACTAGAAACATTTAGCCCCCTCTACTTTGTGTCCCATATTGTGTAAGCATTTTCATACATCTATTAGGTGTTATGATAAAGGATATTACAACATACTTGTTTTAAAAGTTGTATTGTTGGAACATCTGATGCAGAAGACAAAAACAACTAGTTCAGTCTGGACCACTTTGGTCAAAGTAAATTTAATTTCTATCTGCTGTTGTTATATTTGGCTGCATGGCTCTGTTCTGGGAGAGCAGCAGCAAAGACGCCCCCTGGGTACTGAACAGAGCAGGCATCAATGACAGCAAAACATGACATTGATCAAGTCAGACATAGTGTGAAAAGGAGAAGCTGGGGTGGAGGCGGGTTGCTAAGCAGCTTGGGTAGGCACCCTGGATGAAATTTGCCAATGGGTGAATTGGTGTCAGCTGAGCTATCAGCTGATGTGGGCTGGCTTAAAGATCAGCTGAGCTGAGCTTGATTTCATGGCCTGCCTGAACTAACGCTATACTCAATATGTCAGGATGACTTGAGCCTGTTGCATTATATTTGCAAAATACACGTATTTGCTTTGTTGCCCAGTGGTATCTCTCAGCAAGAGGGTGAATACGTGTATTACCCCAAATATTAAGGGAATACTTAGGAAACCGTGCAAGTCTCTGCACACTGATTTCCCCAGTTTACTGAAAAGAACTGAAACATGAACTCCTATGGAAAATACTAAGCAGTACAAACCGTTTTTAGTAGACGGGATAAAACATGCAAAACCTCCAGTAAGGTCCTTTGAGCTATAATGATTGGGCTTTGTTAAGTTCTACATTATCACTGAAACTCCCTCATCTTCTTTGCGTTGACCACAAAGACTAGAAACTTTTTCTTTTCATGAATGATGCTATTAACAGAGTTTAGCTTCAAGAGGAGCTTTAACACCAATAAGGAATAATACACATTTTTATCATCTGTCAGGGGAAGCTTGCTTCTTTATTAACAATACAACACACAGATAAGGTTTGCTGGCTTACAATTGAAGCTGGAAGTGCTACAGACACACGGAAACTCAAGAGATGCCTCTTATTTCGATTGTGTCCCTGCCACTACATTCACCTCCAGACCAACACTCCACTCACATTGTGCAGATATAGAGTCCATCTTCAATACACAGTATAAGATTTCATAAACATATTAGTACCAATGAGAATGACAGAAATATTTAGTTGGGTTATAAAAGAAAAGCATAGTACACACACTATACTATTTTGTGGAAAGAGAATGTCTCAGCTTGAATGCAGATATTTTTGTAACAGGCATATACTGTAGTATAACTGTAGTAGTATGTATGTGATGCCATCATACAAGAAGCCTTAATGCTGATGCTTCTCCTCTCTGGCAGTTATAGGACATGTTTGAGGGAGGAAACAGGACTGGGCAGTGAAAACACAGACACACTGTAGTGGTCGTGGCATGTTTGAGTATCCAATGCTGACACTGTCTTTTCTCTGCATGCATAAGTTTATCATACAGTCTCTGCTTTTGAGATGCTGTAGCGTCAACCCAAATGTTGTATGTGAATGGGGCTTGAAGCTACCGCCACTGAGAGATTTTAGGGAATTGCAAGCTACAGAGTGGGAGCACAACGGGAGACACAGCTTTCTTTCTCTCTCATCACTGCCACATGTAGCACATTTCAAAACAACACAAAAACTAATACGTAACTTAGATCTTTTTCCTACAGTTTAAAATATAAAATTCAAGTGCAATTAAAGTTCCAAATATTAGCTACATCACATACATTTCTCTCTAAAGTAACAATCTGTTACTTGAAGGTAGTTTATCGTATCTTGTTAAATATCTTTTTTGTTTTCATAAAAAAATTACAATATAGACTTTATGATTCACCCATTTAATTTTCCCCTGTGCTCCAATGGATAAAGAGGAATAGCTTAGATTTGTCCACTTCAACATCTCTTTTTAATCATTCTCCATGTTACAATGGGATTTAAGTGCACCAACTGTTTTCTCATCTCTGTCTTGTGCAGATCGGGCCAACGAAGATATCCAATTCAAGATGCATCCATGTAGACTGTGTGGGACAATATGTGTTAACACATCATGCATGTATACCTGTGTATGTCCACACAAACTGACACATTTTTTTACATTGTATCTAAAACATCTGTGATGTGGGCTTCTGCAAGTTCTGACATGTTCAGTATAAATATTACAAAAACAAAACAACAACACAGAAAACAAAGCAAAACAAAATCAAATGAGAGGCGGAGGATGTGAAAAGATGTTAATGAAGGTACAGAAATCTGGGAATGGTTGGGAGAGAAGAAGACATAGTATATGAAATGCAGTAGGGTTTGACCGATATATTGGTTTGCTGATACTGGCCTTTTACTAAATACTGGGAGTACAACTTTATGATAATATGTACTTAAACAACTTTAGGAATGCTTAATGTTGGTACTTTACAGATTACTAATAGATAATTAGTAGGGAGTAGATTTCGGGAAATTCAACAATTATCTTTCTACTGCTGCTATCTAATACAGGCATAAAATTACCCCAAAAACAATTTTAAAAAGCTGTTGGTTGATGACTGCCAGCACAGAGAATATGCACAAACCAAAAGGATACTTCACTTAAACATGGCTTCACACCTCTGCTCATGTATGCAATTTATCAGCACATTCCTGATCTGTAAATGAAATACCAACAGCAGCCATTAAGGCCAACTTACAAATACTAGTATGCTGTCACCAGTCACAACTGATGACTACAGCTACATAACAGGTCTGTAAAACATGCAGTGAAATTGTATTTGATTAATAAAAAATACTGGTTTTATATATTGGTCAATAACCAATTTGTTAGTATATTAAATTAGGTACTATAGCATTTAATATACAGTTTTCCTCTCAATTGAATATACTAAATCCACAAAACAGCTGCTTTAGTTTAGTATATTCTTGTTGTTCTTCTCAGTGACAGCAATTAATAACGTGTATCATCATAAATATATAACTGCTTGTTACTGTAATTGACCTCAGACAAAGGAAGTGAATGTTTTCTGTGTCAGACCACGTTTTTGTAGTCAAATTTTTTTTAAATGTGTTAAGAAATACGTATGTATTCTGTTTTCAATGTTCAATTAAGAGCATGCACCACCAATATTGCCAGATATTGCACTTTGCTGACATAGAATGCAGGTGATGTGAGCAGTTCTGCCTTAAGGACCTTCTAAGGTTTACCATTTCAAACTGAGAAAAAAACTCAATACTTGATTTGGTAATGATTTGATAAAATGGTGAAATGTGAAAAATTCATTAAATAAAAAATCCCCAATATATACACATAATATATAGCAGGTATCTTCTGCTACATTATAAAAAAAGAATACTGGTCTTGAAAAACCCATATCGGTCAAACCATATACCAAAAGCTGCACTAACTGGAGGGAAGGGTGTCAGTTAATGATGTATTACTAGTTTGTGTGGAAAGGCAACATTTGACAAATACAGGAAATGAAGATGTTTAGTAATTGAACGGGTACATTAATATATTGACCAAGGCAGGAGAGAAGTAGTTGGGGGGGCTTCTTTAACAGGACAGGGGACAGTGGGGCCCCGTCTATTTGTATGGCCGCAGGAACCTGGTGACTTTGGAGCGCAGCAGCTTGATGAAGGAGCGAGGGAACATTTCTTTGGACTCCTGTGCTGTGTACCTGAAGTAGTTCTGGGGATGGGCCAGAACATCAAACAGGGCCTTTATCAGTTTCTTGTCCTGTAGGGAGGGCAAATAATATCATCCCATTGTAAAATTCCTCGTCTCACATAATTGGTCCAACCTGATTTTTTTAATGGTGAATGTCATTCCTTCGGAATGAAAGACCAAGCACCATACTAGCATGAGGCTGGTAATGTACTGTATCCTTCAATACCTTCAGTATCTCCTGGTGGTTCTCAGAAGCGTAGAGCCTGCCATCTCGTACTATGTCCTCTATCAGCTGCTGGTAGTCCTCTGGAACACAACACAGTTAAATCATGGGGGCACACTACATTATAGAGTATATAGACACTTGAATGAAGGTATATGTCAGTGTAAAAATCTGTAAAAAAAACAAAATCGTGTGTTTCACAAAGATATTTCAGAATTTTTTAATAATCAGGAACTCACTTATGGCAACCTGTATGTGAGATTAGATCCAACTCATCTGTGTTAACTGTGTTGAAGGTGACTCACCATCGTAGGTTACATATGGAACTTGGAAGCCTTTGCCACTGTTGCCCTCGTTGGACTTAAACTGAATCCAGAGCTTGCGAGAGCGAGAGGTGAAGGCGATGGGTCGCTCATAGGTCTGACACGTCTCATAGGTGGTGATGGAGGTGGAAAGGGCTGGAGGAAAAGTACATGTTAGAGTACTACTCTTCCACATCCATCAATTTTCTAGCACTATAAGGCTGTTTTCAAACCTATAGTTCATTTGATTTAGTCTAAATAAGTGTATGAGTTGGTAAACGTGATGCTCCTCATGGGTTGGTTCATTTTCAAACAGAAAATATTCAAACAAACCAAAATGAACCACTTATAGCCACATGAGAATGTTCACTCTGCTTACTGATTAGATGTCTCTGGGAGTGAGAAAGAAGAAGAAACCCAGAAAGAATGTCCTGTGTTCTGGGTTAGTGCATTCTTTGAGAAACAGCGGTCACCTTTATACACTGTTGCCTCAGTTGTTATACTTTAACACAGCACTGTTCAGTGGACCTCATTCTATGGCTAGCTGCTAGCAACAGTTGATTTTGCTCATCTGCATCCCAGCATGCAAAGCTCACCTGGCTATAGGAGTACATCTTGTAGTTGGGTCAGATCGATCTCAGATCACATTCTCACCACAAACAATCCACTCCAGAATCCATTTGTTTCTTCAATTCCTCTAAAGGGTCTTGATGAAGTTGTTTTGGTCGGCATCGAGTATGATTGCTGTGTTCACATCTGCCCAAACAAATTGTACCAAGGGGGAGTCCAATTCAGCCGGACTAAACATGACAGGTTTGTATATGCCCTAAGAAGAAGATAGGTTAGGCCAGAAGCCAGAGGGAACTTAACACTGGTGACAGCTTCAGCAGTCAACTGTATTGAAATGAACACAGATGATGACAGCTGGTGACAACTTCAGCAGTCAACTGTATTGAAATGAACACAGATGATTAATTTAAGACAGGCTGAAGCTAGTGTTCCTAATTTTCCTAATCCTAGTGAAAATCAAGAAATTAAACATGTACAAGCTGATACTGTTTTTTGACTGAAACGGCTGAGGTGAAAGTATTGTCTCATTTCTGGTTGCCGGTGCTTCTGTGCTACTGAGAGCAAACTTCACTGATCTAGCTAAACCCAGTTAATTCTGATATTTTCTTCAATATAGCTGCAAATTACCTGCTATACATTTGAGTGTACACTAGTTCTGTTTAAGCACTCTTGTTCTCTCCTGTTAGCGACTTTCTGCTAATCCCACAGTTGTTTACAAGCTAGTTAGTTGCTTCCTACTGTAGTTTAGATTTTTGCAGATTCTCTCCACTCAGCAACACATCCGCTCTGATTATTGGCAGCTCTGTTTTGCAAAACGTGAAGTTAGCGCCACCAGCGACGTTGGATCCTATTTAAAACTGCTGGCTAAGGATAAGCGTAAATATGGTAAGGTTGTTATTCACGTCAGCAATAATGACATCTGATTACACCAATCGGAGGTCACGGAAATTAATGTTGAGTCAGTGTGTACATATGCAAAGACCACTATTTGATTAATTTTAAATTCCTTATACTGGACTATACGCTATTAGGCAAACATTCCTAAGCAATCTGACAGTTACATTTAAGGAAGTGATTCCATTTGCATTTAATTCAATGCCATGTCTCAATATAACAGATTACTCCTATTCTAACTTTAGTCCCTCCCAAATTGATCATCTTGTTGATAGTGCTGCAGGCTCAATGCGAATGACACTTGACTCTATTGCCCCTATAAAAAAAGGAAGATTATAAAACAGAGGAGGATAGCTCCATGGTATAACCGGCAAAAAACTAAAACAATGAAAGGAAATGGCATTCCACCAAACTGGAAGAATCACGTTTAGCCTGGCAAGATAGTCTTAAAATCTAAAGGAAGGCCCTCTGTAATGCCAGAGCAGCCTACTACTCATCAATTATAGAGGACAATAAGAACAATCCCAGGTCTATCTTCAAACACAGAAATCTTAGAAACAACAAAACCTGATATACATTTAGAATGCTTTTCTCCCATTAATCTTATTCAACTGACTTTCTTCATCTAAGACATCAACGTGTCACTTAGACCCCGTCCCAACTAGGCTGCTTTAAAGTTTTACCCTGAGTTAGCATGTCTTTACTAGATCAATGCTATTTACTGATCAATCTGTGCCACAGTCCTTTGAAGTAGCTGTAATTAAACATCTTCTTTAAAAAGCCCTCTCTTGATCCAGGGGTTTTTATGAAATTATAGACCTATATCTAACCCTCCTTTTTTCTCTAAGATCCTTTAGAAAGCAGTCGCCAATCAGTTTTACATCACAATAAGTTATTTGAGGATTTTCAGTCAGGATTCAGACTGCATCATAGCACAGAGAATAGTTACAAGTGGCTTTCTTACTGCATCAAACAAAGGACTTGTACTTGTCCTATTAGATCTATCACATTCTATTACAGAGTCTAGAACATTTAACATTAATGACACCGCACTACGCTGGTTTAAATCCTATTTATCAGACTGATATCAGTTTGTACATGTTAATGATAAATCCTCTATGCACGCCAAAGTTAGTCACACTTGGTTCTGTGCTTTGACCAAATTCTATTTACCATATATAGAGTCAGGTCCATAAGTATTGGGACATCGACACAATTCTCATCTTCTGGGCTCTATACACCACCACAATGGATTTTAAATTAAACGAACAAGATGTGCTTAAACAGCAGACTTTCAGCTTTAATGTGAGGGTATTTACATCCAAATCAGGTGAACGGTGTAGGAATTACAACAGTTTCTATATGTGCCTCCCACTTTTTAAGGGACCAAAAGTAATGGGACAATCCACTCAAGAGCTATTTCATGGACATGTGTGGGCTATTCCCTCGTTA
The DNA here is from genome assembly GCA_036023655.1 of Nannoperca australis. NCBI lineage: Eukaryota > Metazoa > Chordata > Actinopteri > Centrarchiformes > Percichthyidae > Nannoperca > Nannoperca australis. The sequence goes on from JAVQJD010022857.1 coordinate 16,600, forward strand.
TTTCATCATCAATTAAGCAGGTAAAAGGTCTGGAGTTTATTCCAGGTGTGACATTTGCATTTGGAATTTGTTGCTGTCAACTCTCAATATGAGATCCAAAGAGCTGTCACTATCAGCAAGCCATCATTAGGCTGAAAAATCAAAACAAACCCATCAGAGAGATAGCAAAAACACTAGGTGTGGCCAAAAACTGTTTGGAACATTCTTAAAAAGAAAGAACGCAACACCAAAAGACCCGGAAGACCGCGGAAAACAACTGTGGTGGATGACAGACGAATTAAGAAGAAGAAAAACCCCTTCACAACAGTTGGCCAGATCAAGAACACTCTCCAGGAGGTAGGTGCATGTGTGTCAAAGTCAACAATCAAGAGAAGACTTCACCAGAGTGAATACAGAGTGTTCA
>JAVQJD010022872.1:0-17164 GCA_036023655.1 Nannoperca australis
AGAGCCAGAGCCAGAACCAGTACAGAGCCAGAACCAGTACAGAGCCCGAGCCAGAGCCAGTACAGAGCCAGTACAGAGCCAGAACCAGAACCAGAGCCAGAGTCAGTACAGAACCAGAACCAGAGCCAGAGCCAGTACAGAGCCAGTACAGAGCCAGAGCCAGTACAGAGCCAGAGCCAGAACCAGTACAGAGCCAGAGCCAGAACCAGAACCAGAGCCAGAACCAGAGCCAGAGCCAGAACCAGAGCCAGAGCCAGTACAGAACCAGAACCAGAACCAGTACAGAGCCAGAGCCAGAGCCAGACTCAGTACAGAACCAGTACAGAACCAGAGCCAGAGCCAGAGCCAGAGCCAGAGCCAGAGCCAGAACCAGTACAGAGCCAGAGCCAGAACCAGAACCAGAACCAGAGCCAGAGCCAGTACAGAGCCAGAACCAGAACCAGAGCCAGAGCCAGAACCAGAACCAGAGCCAGAACCAGAGCCAGAGCCAGTAGAGAGCCAGTACAGAACCAGAACCAGAACCAGTACAGAACCAGAGCCAGAACCAGAACCAGAGCCAGAGCCAGAACCAGAACCAGAGCCAGAGCCAGAGCCAGAACCAGTACAGAGCTCCTCTTCTTTGTCTCTTCTTCGTCTCTTCTTCGTCTCTTCTTCGTCTCTTCTTTGTCTCTTAGTTTCTTATTCACCAGGACTCACAACATCACAACACGTCCAACTTCAAGCAGAGTCACCTGAAAGTCTTGAGACTTTGTGAAACTACTGTTAAATACTTTCAAACTCTCACAATCACACTGAGGCTGTTGTTCAAATCAAACAACAAAAAAAACAGATTTTAAAAGCTGAGATGGAGTGGAACAGCTGTGACGTTCCCTCTCAACAGATGGCACCATTAAGCCTTCTCACATCCACCTTTCTCTCCTGCACACCAAACTCCAGCCACGCAGAGATTCACAGAGCGGAGGTGTGACAAGACGGATGATCTTCAGTATGATTATCACTTTGCCTGGGTGGTGTCAACGCTGGAGGACACACACACACACACACACACACACACTCACACAGCAGTCTTAAGGTAAACCTACTACCTTTTAAAGAAGTGTGACCCGGAGGAGGGCTGACTGAAGTCTCTGATCTTGTGTTAAATTTGCATGTTTAACTCACCGATAATGAAAGAGAAAGTTAAATACTTGAATAAAGGAAATGGGGAAATTGTTGGCTGCAGTATTTAAGTTACAGGTGAAGTGCAGACTGGGTGATAATTCACTCCCACATTACATGTAGTCCTTTCATCCTTTGTTAATAGAAAGATTCAATATGATAGAGTAGCTTTAAACAAACGATTGTTTATCTGGTGAGGTCCTGCAGTTTCTCTGCACCACGCATGTGTGCACAGACGTACACTTCTTTTTAATAATGCGACATGTTGTGATGTCCATACTTATCACATGTCAGCGTAATGTGAAACAGGCAACCCCGGACATCATCGTGCCTGGTGTCGTCTCATTTCCGGCGAAAGCTGAAAGAGCGACCGGGACTTTTCCCCGATTGAACGGCCTCCTCCTTTGTGTTGCACACTATTCCCTGATTTTACTCTGGATTTCAATTTCCATCACATCTGGACACTGAAAGGCTCCTTTTGTACAACGAGAGAACAATGAAGAGACAGAAAAAGATAGAGTTGGAACCTTTCCGAATATACTTTTCCTGCCGCCAAACTTATATTAACCCCCTCCTGTTCCATTGTCAGAGATAGTGCAGTGCCAACAGAGGAAAAAAGGTCAGAGCTGAATAGTGTCATTGCTTTCGTGAGGCACGAAGGAGCCTGCACGGTGCATTAAAGTGTCTGTCGGTTCAGACTGAAGAAAAAAAGAAGTGTCTAATAAAAAGGCTGATAGATAGATATATAGAAAAAAGGGAAACTCTACCTTTTTGACACTAGGTTCACCAGTAAAGCCACAGTCAAATGAAGGGTATTAGATCTCTTCAAAGGAGACGTCTGATTTGCTTGCATGAGTATTCAACTGTCACCTCTCCCTGTTTCTCTTATAAAGCCCTCTGGATTTTAAGAGAGCGGTTATTAAAAGTGAGCAAACGCAGCTCTCTGGTTTCAGCTGTGTGCCGTAATAAAACTGTGTTTACTGTATCAGTCCCAGAGTTAATGAGACTAAATGGTTGGCTGAGTTTATCTGCGGAGATGAAGCTGATAAGCTGTTCTGAAAATCTCCAAAGTTTAGTCACTCAACTACTGCAGATCAAAGAAATAGGAAAAGTTACAGCATCTGGGACAAAGCTGACTTTTGATACCAAATGTAATGATTATTTGTAAAGAGTGAAAAAGACACAAACACAAAAGAGCTCTCTGAGTGTGCTTGCTTAAACTGATAAGTGCGTGTTCAAACCATTGAACCAAGTGAAATGGTGTCAAATGTGAACTGTTTGCATGTGAGATGTTGCAGTGGAAGCACTGAAACAGTTTGTTAGGAAGTGTCTGAAACTGTTCACTCGCAGAGTAATCAGTGAACGCAGCTGAAAGTTTAGTTTGAAGTTTTTTAGCTGATGGTGAAGCACTGAAAGGACTTGAAGTAACAGAAATCTCCCAAAACACATGAGACTGGACACACGAGCAGTCAGGTGAACACACAGGTGTCAGTGTCACCATCATCCATCCCTGCATACACACCAACTTCCTTTTGCACACACAGTTTGCTTGTACATTAAAGGATTATGACCAATAAGTGGTTTGTATAAGTATATACGCTGTTTGTTTCCTCATAGGCCTCTAATTTGTAACAAATGAATCAAATGTATTGACTTTGCTTTACCAGAGACTGTATTCATGTCTGGAACATCTGTGCTTCTTTGGCTCCATCATGTCCTTCTAATCTTGCACTTTCACTCACTTCAATGTAATGTAGATATGAGTCCCTTTATTGGATGTGGGCATCACTGGAAAGCCCGCCCAAGGTTTTAATGATAATATTTAATATACTGGACCTTCAGATTCAATTGGTGGAACTGCGTGTTACCCCGTGTTCTTGGGTGAGAACACTCGACCATAAATTACCACTCAAGGCTTTCATAGCAAAAAAACCCAGTGACATTCAGCAAACACAGGGAGCTTCTTGGTGACTCAGCAGGTTGAAGAGAAGATGTGCTCTCAGTGTCGAACGTTTAATTCAGACTATTCATGTCAGTGTGTCTGAGAAAACATTTGCACTCTTTAAATAAAACATAATAAACTCATGCTTATACACTCAAGCCACCTCCACATAGCAAGAAGACGTGGCAGCGGTGTCTGCACTGCCTTCAGTTTGGTTGTGCGCTGGGAAGCCAGTGAGGGATCCACCGTTTGAGAGGGGTGATTGTTGAAGGGGGATCTTGTGGGTAAAGCTAAATCATCCGACCATATCTTGTTGGTCTAACTGGGGTACAATCAGCTTTCTGCAGTAGTCTGATTACTTAAACATCGTGGAAACAAAAAGAAATCTGGTTTCTAGGTAGAAGACTTCAAATAAATGCAAATGTAGCTCTGAGATGTGTAAGAAGCCAGCTGCTTTACGTGTTAGCAAGGCAATGTCAGCCTGTTGTTGAGTTCTTCTGCCCCCTAGAGGCCAGAAACATTAGTAAATGCAGCTTTAATGCACTGACTCCTGTTTGGTGGCAGCAGGAAGACACTTGATTTGACTGCTGCACAGACGCAGCATGAAGAGGTCCTTTAAAGCACTATTAAGGTGGACTGTTCTCTCTGATGGGACGTCATGTTCCCTCAGGCCTCTGATTCAGAAAGCAGCATGCAGAGAAACCACCGCCAACTTCCTCTTGTCTGTTATTTTGTGATATCATTATCTTTGTTACCACATATTAGGCGGCAAATGCTAATTTGCACTAAAAATGTCAATCTGATCAGAGCTTTAAACTTAAAATAATAGTTTCCATCTGTGCTCACTGTCTCTACTTTCCTAGAACTTTCTTTTAACATATCATACACTGACAGAAATACATGCTGCTGTACTTGTGATGTGTTTGAGAAAGTATTTATGAATAAACCCATTTTATTTCTGGGTCTGATGCATCCTGTCGGAGACTATCCAAGTAGCACCTGCAGAGTTATATAAATATATATATCATATATATTATATTTATATGTGCAAACTGCCTGCAGAGTGGCCATTTTTAAACATTTTAACACAAGCTTTTGCAAAGAAGACAATTCACAAGTCAATTTCACCAAGATAACAGTAACTACGCAAACATTTACCCCTTTTTCAAGACATAAAGGCAGAACTCCTGATGAAACATGTTCTGATGCACGGATCCAAACTCTGTCTGAATTACAGCATCAGGTAAATGCCTTGAAGAGGAGGATTATATCACGTTTGGAGATGAGATTTAAAACATGATAAAAACATACGATATGAACACAGAAAGCTATTTTCATGCAGTGGAAAAGCACCGGTTTAATCGGTTCACTTTCCTCCACGCCTGAAGTCCGGGTTGGGTAAACAACCTCCACGTCTCCATGGCAGCAGAGTGCTGAGCAATGACGATGACTTCGGCCTGTTCGGTGTGAGACTCACCGGTTTGGTCCGTGTGAGAGGTCAGACCTGATGATCAGGGATTTATCAGATCTTGGTTATGTAAGACAGCCCTCGTGGTTTCTGGGCTTGGCTTGGTTCAGGGCCAACAGCTGGCTGCTACAGTGGACCGTGATGTTCTTGTCATGAGACGTCAGAGGATGAGGTTTGGTTTAGGTGAGGCAGGCAGATCTGACTGATCTACATTTCTATAACTCACATTAGCGCAAAGTTAGAGTCCTTACCTCTAATTTAAAACAGGTAAACCTGCAAACTGCAGGTGACGTGTGATATCTTTAGTATTTAAGTTTGTTACCTGGCCTCAGAAACTGCTCACAGGGAAAGGAAAATAAAAACACCAGCTCCACTGAATGTGTACCCAGATTACATGGCTAATTGAAAGCGGATTAAAAACGTGTCCATCCATCACCCAGCACACACCAGTTTGTGAGGCCTTTGACGGCAAGCCTAATGCAGCCGTCCCTTCCCTCCTAACCTTATTTGTGTTGCCTTGCTCCTGTCGTCTCTGTGTGTTTGTTTGTGCTTGTTGGCTTCAGTGTGGGCGAGCGAGGGGGTGAGCGAGGGGGCGAGCGAGGGGCGAGAGCTAAAAGTCCCATAGCAACAAGCAGATGATGCGCAGATACCAGTAAACAACATACATGGAAGGTGGACTGGATCAACCAGTTTCTGTTTGTCTCTTAGTCTTCATGTGTGTTTGGATAAAAGTGTGCAGGTGTGTGTGTGTGTGTGTGTGTGTGTGTGTGGCCAAATACATCTGTGTTTAAAGCTAAGCTAACCGTCGCGTGGCTGTAGCTTCATAATTAACTGAGATCTTCTCATCTAACAATCTGCAAGAAAGCAAATAAGTGTATCTCCCTAGCGGTGTTTTGTAACTCTAAACATTACCATGGAAACACACCTTGCCATGAGCCGATACTGCTTGAAACGAATGACAGAATGAAGCATGTCTGAAGACTCGACAAAATGCACAAGATCTTTCCTGAATAAGTAGAAGTGATATTGTTTACTATGAGTTTCACTTAAGACTCTTCTTAAACTCAGCAGCAACCTTCAGTTAAGAGTTCAGCTTTAGAGGTAACATTTCCTTCAGTATATTTTGAGTGAGATTAGTTCATGGAGAAGAAACTCACCTGCACTCGTTCTCCTCGGATATATTTTATCTCACAAAGCTTCCCTTCAATATGAACAGGTGATACAAAGAGGATTTGTTCAACGATCAGTCTGTTCTCAGTCTATATTTATCTCATTGGCAATTTCCTAAAATAACTGGGCCCTGTAGCTCTCCTCTGTTCTCCTCTGTGCATTTGTTGGGGACTATTTCCAGCGGCGGATGAATCCACATTTGGTGCTCTAATATAGAGTGTGTGGGGCATCAGGACGGTGTGTGTGGGATTGAGTCCAAGTAAATTGTAGTGTGTTTCATTAATGAGTTTCTAATATAGAATATCGCCGTCCTTATCTTCACCTCAGGACTCTACGTGAGAGTCTGAAACTGAGCCCCCCCCACTAACTGCCTAAAGTGTGAAGTTTTCTGTCGTGGAGCCCGAATCCTCGTTAAAGAGGGAGTAAAAAAAAAAAAGTGCCGTCAGGGGGTTTTGTGTCTTTTGGTCAAGGACGGAGAGCAGCCCGTGTCCTGCCAGAGAATTTAGAAAAAGCCCTAAATTTCCCAGACAAGGGATGGATTTCCACAGGACTGAAGGTACAAGAGTTCAAGGTAACCTCTCCTGCCGCTCCTCCGCACTCCCACACTGCTCTACTCTGCGCATCCCAATCACAATTAAAATCCGGCAAAAGCTCAAAGCCCCCTGTTGGAAGCAGTTGTGAGGGAAGGAGGTGATGTAACTCGGGATTGTTTTACACTGGACCTTTCCTTCTAGTGTGAGTGATAAATGATCTGAAACAACACAGATCCTTTCTTTAATGATAGCCTCCGTATATAGAAGTGTGTGAGACACACGTTTGATGAGTTTGAGTTCACATGTTTTAGGAATCGAAGGTTGTAGAGCTTTTTTTTTTTGATACGTGGGATTTTCAAGCTCAGTGTTTTATGAATCTGTTGGTCGTCGATGGTTTTATATTTGACAAAGAAGCTGCATTAGTTCATGTTTTGGTCATTGAGGGGCTAAAGAACTGCACAATTACTCTGTGTAAAAAATACCCCGACATATCGCCGACATATCACTGACATATCACTGACATATCACTGACGTATCACTGACGTATCACTGACGTATCACTGACGTATCGCCGACGTATCGCCGACGTATCACTGACGTATCACTGACATATCACTGACGTATCGGCGACGTATCACTGACATATCACTGACGTATCGGCGACGTATCACTGACGTATCACTGACGTATCGGCGACATATCACTGACGTATCGCTGACGTATCGGCGACGTATCACTGACGTATCACTGACGTATCGGCGACGTATCACTGACGTATCGGCGACATATCACTGACGTATCACTGACGTATCACTGACGTATCACTGACGTATCGGCGACGTATCACTGACGTATCACTGACGTATCACTGACGTATCACTGACGTATCGCCGACATTTCACTGCCTTACACAGATGTTGTAGCTAACATGGTGGAGGCAGATGACGCCCACCTACAGCCTGGTTCTGCTCCAGGTTTCTACCCGTTAAAGGGAGTTTGTTCTTGCCTCTAGTCTCCTGGTGCTGCTCATGGTGCGACTGTTGGGTCTCTATAAATATAGTCGGTCTCGACCTGCTCCATCCGAAAAAGATAACTTTATTATGATGGCGCTATTCCAATAAAGCTGAATTGAATTCATCAGACACAGAGCAACATTATTATTCATTTGATTAAAGCTGCAAATGTGTGCAACCTGTGCAAAACTTTCCGCCTCTCTCTCTCTCTCTCTCTCTCTGTGCTGCCTCGTGTCACTCCACTAAGCCCCTCCCACCAAACCCACAGCTTCCACCGGCAGCAGAAGGAGTCGCTCGTCCTGCAAAACCTCACGCCTCGCAGGCCCCTCCTACCCCGGGACTTCAGAGGCAGCTGCAACACCATCTAACAGCGGGATGAGAGGCCAACACACCACACACACACACACACACACACACACACACACACAAACACGCCACTGTCCGTCCTCAAAAGTCCCCCCCCACTGTTTACAATCGTGCCTCTTTGCGACTCGTCGTTATGAGCGCCACGACATCCAACATAATGAGCCTGAAGCTGGCGTGGAGCCGGGACGAGTTGTTTCGTACTGAAAGCCGCTGCAGGCAGACGCCGGTTACAGTCGCAGGGTTTTCACCGTCTGACGGGACGTGCAACAGCCAATAGGAACGCACCATCTCTCTGCAACAATCTGTGATTGGCTAACGTCTCCCGTCACGGGCGTGATTCTCTGAAGCCTGAAAACAAAACCAAGTGGAGGGGCTGAGCTACAGGTCTGCTCTCAGACCATGTAATCAATATGCTGAACGATTATTATGGATGTTTTGACCAATGACGCCAAAACAAATAGCGCCTGCCCCTCCTTTAACTCGTGTTTGTGCTTGAACATTCACGCCCACATTCTGGACAAGCTACACAGCTCTGGTGGCAGATTCAGGGGCTTCAGTGAGGAGGGAGTTATATTAGTAACCAGGTGGGAGATGACAAGCACCTGGAGGAGCACCTGGGTCACAAAGTCCCTCTTGACTTAACTTGTGCTTCACCTCGGAGCACATGCAGCTGAATATCCAGTCTATTACTGGAGGCAAAGCAGCAGCAGCAGCAGGCGGATGGAAGTGCTGAGAATCCAGCCCTTTCTCCTCGTCCGTCATTACTGTCAGAGCAGTCGAGGCACAGAGCGCCAGAGAAACTAATTCAGACATGATTAAGGGGGAAGAAATGGGCAACGGATGAATCAGCTCGCATTTGCAGAGATTTTAGAATCAGAGCGAGTCCACTTCGGTGCAGATACCGTGTCCGAAGACTCACTCAAACACACAAACACACACTTCCCAGTCTGAGGGGAGGGCACGTCTCTCTCTCTCTCTCTCTCGCTCGCTCGCTGGTCTCTGTGCTACTGGAGCAAAGGCTAAAGGAGAAGAGAGGACACAAGAGGGAACACACAGTTCCTCCGTTCACTCAGGATCTTTTGGAGAGGAAATGATCCTCTGGTGCTGCCCCGTCTCATGTGACATCGTGCTGCAGTGTGTCAGAGAATAAAACGGCCAATGGAATTATCAGAAGATAATTGAAGTAGGCAGAGAAGGAATCCATGAATCAGAACAAGTATTCTGTATTAATAAAAGGACTAAAAAGCTGAATGAAGGACTCATCTGATGCAAACATGCAGGGGGAGGACAACAAAGCCGGATTCTATCAACCCTCCATTTGTTCCCTGTTTGGTGCTTTTGCTGTGGATTCTGTTCAGTACGTCACGTTTAAAGTATGCAAACACTCCTCCAAACCAACTTACAGCAGTTTTTGATTGGATTAACTTAGGTTGTGTTTATTTCCAGTAGATTCATTTCCCCCCTGACTCGAGGAAAAAGCACTAGAGTCTCATTTGAACAAGTGACTATAAAAGCACATTCTTTTAGGTTAAAGCTGCTAATTTTGCAAACCTTAAATCCCACTGGGAGAGTTCAGATCCTTTGTCTTTGTTGAATTAAATTACATTTATTTAATCCTGATTTAGACACTGGGGCACTTCAGCCTTCCCGGAGGTCTGAGGAGACTGGAGGCGGGATTAATTGTTGGTGTTATAACATGAAGCACATTAAATACATATTCTTCACCTCCATCATATTGAAAGTGGTGGGACTCAAAGGCCACAATCAGACAAATCTTAGAGCAGAATGTCAGTGGAATTGCTAGTAAATCCATGCAGAGTTCTCACACAGAGACTTAAATACATCCACAACACTGACCAAACTGTTTAAAGTGCTTCCAACATGGAAGAGGCTCAGATCGTATTAACCTCTGCTGGAGCACAAACATCCCCAGACAAGAACCCCGGCATCGGACCATTCTGCAGAACCCTGGGATGCGTTCAATGACATTTTTTTTTACTCCCAATGCCTGCAATTATCACCTTGTACAACATCCATGCGAGGCAGCTCCAGTTCGGGAGTTAGGGTTTGTGGCTCAGGTATGATTAAAACATTCACTACAGGTCTGAGCCCGGACACACGCCCGACTTCCACACCTGCACTCTCCACCTCACTACATTAGTTTACAGTCAGACGGGAGGCAGGAGCAGAATGTATAAAGACATTGTACAATGAACATCGTTAATGAAGTCTCGTTTCATGGCTGAGACTCCAGCACCAGCTGTTTTGCAGGAAACGTAGATTCATTCTCGCGGAGCCACTTTCTGGCACAAAACGACGCCGGGACAGGATTGATTGCTAGTTTTACAAAAATTCTACATCTCCATTAAATTGTTACAAGGCAGCATTGACAGCAGACTTTCAGCGAGAGGCCATAATCAGCTGACTTACCCTTTTGGCCCTTTCTGGTGGCCTTAGAAAGTATTCTAAAAATGTCAAACAAGCTTTGCGATTCAGCTCAGTTAAATGATCTCATTTCAGCTGTCAAATGTGTGACTGTACAACCGTGAACCCGCTGACCACCACCATCACTCCACCATTATGGAGAGAATCAAAAACCCAGAAATCTGAATACGGAGACGAGGTCACCGCAGGAGACAGCTGAAGTGAAGCGGGATGACCTTACGGTGCTGAGAGCAGTTTCAAAAGTATAAATCAGAGCTGGAAATCTTATCAGAAGGAGCTGGAAATCCTGCCCAGACAAAGCAGTTCAAAGCACATCAGTGTAGACGTCCCACTGCATCAACGTACACACTCACTGACATCTTCACGCCTTCAAAAACAACACCTGCACAAACAAATCAACAAGACGGACTCATAATCCCCAAAACAATGATCACCTTTTATGTTAAACCTGAAGTAAAAGTGTCACTCTGAATCAGCAGATATCTTAAAACCAGTAAAACTCCAGATAGTCGAGTTCAAGTTTACTGACTCGACCAGTCCGAGATGTTTCATAAGATATGAAACTAGAAAGAACTAAATATCTGAGGTTGTTGAGAGAAGAGCGGTCGATCAGTAGAGAAACAGAACAAGTTGAGCATTTAACTGCTCTGGAGCAACTGTGGGTTAATTATTCCCCGAGTGACACACAGACAGGTAGCAGGCACTGCTTTGCTGTATGTTTAAACATAATAATACTCTGAGTGTCTGGGAGATCTGTCCTGTGGCTGTACTCCTGGGCATCACACGATGTGATGTTTGGAACGCGTCCTGTGACGTCACCTCGCCACAGTGTCTTCACGTCGTACAGGTGAAAGTAGGAAGTGGGACACAATAACATGAACACCACAAGCGAGGCCGTAAAGTGCATCAAACTGTGGAAAACGTGGAAGCTGTGATTTCCGATGTCTCTTGAATGCAGCGTAAGATTTTGAATGAAACCATCAAATTTGATAAAAGGATGCTGATCCAGTTTTGTTAAATTACATATGTCAGAATTAAAGTAAACAAACAACAACATAAGCAGAGAATCTACAAAGTCTTTCTTGTGCAGCTGTGATACTAATGTCCCTTATCTTTCTGAATATAGAAGACTCTCAGGGGCCCCAGAGGCTCCAGGTCCACCATGTAGCTGTTAGCGTGTTGATAGTTTTACACCACTAACTGACAATGGGATGAGAGGGGCCCTCCATGTTTACCATCTCATAGAAGGGCCCCGCGCTCTTGTCGTGTTCCATCTCTTCTAATCGTGTATGGGTGGAGAGGTCCGGCTTGGAGCCCCGTTGTGATTGTTGTTGCTACATGTGGTGGATGTAACGCAGACAGGCGCACGCAGCACTCAGTCCGTGCGGGTGGAGGTCCCGGCCCCCCTCCTGCGCAGCAGGCGTGGCCAGTGACGTCTCCACACCGAACAAACCTTAAACCTGGCCCCGTGAGGACGGGAGAAACGGTAAAGACACGCCAGGAATGAAGAAGTTGTTGGAGGAGTAGCGCGGAGGAGCACGCGCCGGGTACATGTGCGTGTCTTTCCGCTGTCACTTTTACGCGTCACGGTTCTTGTTGTTTCTGCCTTCATTGAGCTGCGGCGGCCACGGAGACGCTGGGATCCGAGGAAAGTGCACCATCAACAGCTGCTGCGCCCCTCCGACCACCGCCTGGACCGACACGCAGGTTTGTGGCAGGAACGCGTTTGGTTTTCATTCGTAACTTTTGCGTCAGGACGAGCAGCCGTGTCCGGTGTGACAGGTGCCGCTCCTGAAGGTCTCACGGCAGGTTCACTCGGGGCTTTCTGCCTCAACACCTCCAGTAATGCTGGTTATTAACTGGCGGGACGAGGAGCAGCTGACTTCAATGTGTTTAACTCTTCTTCACAGCAGCTAATGTGGATCATTAATGTTGCTGTTCGTGATTTGCTGATCAAACACCCTTAGAAAAGAAAAGAGACAGAACAGTCTCTCCAGTCCATTTAGTAGCTGCTGGAGCTTTCAGGCGTGCAGTTTCGTGGACTTAGACATGTTCCAACACTTTTCTTCCACGTTGTCTTGCAGAGCACCGGCTGTATGTCCTCTGCATGTGTTTGTGCGTAGTGTGAAGAACAGCTGAATCCTTGACACCAGTTCAGTGTGTTTATCTGCCGGAGACAACAGACATGGAGGTGGACGGCAGTGAGAGGTCAGCGTCCACGTAGACGTCCTGCACGCCACTCCATTAGAGCAGAGCTGGTAACAAAGGGATAAACTCTGTGAGATATTAGAAGTTAAACAAAACGAATGAACAAGCTGTTCTTCCACAGTGTCAGATCGTTTGGGTTCTTGTTGTGTGAAGACGGGGGAGATTCAGCTCCTTCCAATGAGAACATCACACTGACCAGGTCAAGCAAAAGGCCGTGAGAGGGACCATCACGGGGTTACGGGCTAGTTACACGATACAACACGTTACAGTGACTGTGGCCCCCGAAACCAAGTCCTGCCCCAGGCCGGCCCTGAGAGTAGCTTTATTCCAGCCACCGGGATTAGTTACTGCACAGTTTTTCTTTCTTTTATTGGTCTTTTAAGTCCTGATTCCTGGAGCCGTCAGTACTATGTCTGTGTTGTACGAGCACAAATAAAGGAACCTGATGGAGACATTAGACATGGAGCGACCCGCCCCCCCCTCCTTCCACACCGCTGCTCTTTGCTCAGTGGAGTCCGGCCACTGCCGCTGGTCCTCCAGCAAAATGGAAAATATTCAAATGCCAGTTTGTGTTACGCTGTTAAACCCAGTGACAGCACCTGAAGTAGAACCATTCTAACCCCTGACAGGTGTAAATCAATCCCGTAATATTCACCTTCGATCCCTGCAGGGAGGGAACGTGTGTGTGTCTGCAGACGCTTGCTTTTCAGATGCCGTTCCTCCACAGTTCATCACAACACTGCTGTGGTTTATTTTCTAAGGGACATTTGGTTTACACTCTAATCTTTTGACGCCACTGCTGATTATCTGCTCCCGCTGCTCAGGCTCCGCAGTGGAAATCGCGGAGGATGTCCGCCTGTCAGCCTCCTCTCCGCAGCCTTGAGACTGCTCGTGGTAGAATAATAATCTGCCTGTTGCTGTAAATACCAGATTCCTTTTCCACTCGCAAATAACTGAGGTGTGGGGGAGTCTTAGCTCTGTGTGTGTGTGTGTGGGGGGGGGTGGAGGGAAGTCCTGCCCTGAGCAGACGAAAGAAGTTGGACTTTAGGCACATCCCCTCCTGTCCTCCGCGTCTCGCCCACATTGAGAAGTATTCCAGCGGCCGGCGCCGAACACTCGTCAAGGTCACGCTGCTCAACGGTTCCTGATAGCTCCCCCACTCCGTCCACAAGATGCCCGAGGACAGAGTGTAACTAAAACACGGCTGCAGCCAGCTGAAGAGCAGCGGTGCACGTGCGTGGCTGGTTGGGTGTTTCCAGGCAGGATGGGCAGCACACTGTGTATTATGGGGTGTAATCACACTGAACGTGTTGGAAGTGGCTTGTTTGATCACTGCAGCGTTCTTTGTATTCGTTCAGTTTGTGTCTCGGACGTATGAGAAGGAAACCGCTTGAGGTTTGAGAGAACAACTGATGCTCACAGCTTCTTCCTGCCGTGTCGTTCTGCACGTGGAACAAAGATGTTTGACACATTTCTGCAGTGGCTGGAAATGTTTGCAGGGTTCGTACAAAGTCTTGAAAGTTTGGGAAATGCTTTTCATTTTAACCACTATGTTTTCAAGGCTAAGAATATGCTTGAATTCAGACATCCTCCTTGATAAATGCTTGATTTTTAACCAGAAATCTTTGAATGTTTGAGGTGAAACGATCCCGTCTTCATGTTTGTCTCCTGGATTTCATGGTAACAGTTGAGATGTGATGATAAACGCTTCGAGGGGCTGGAAGGTTTTGGTCGAGGTACCTTATTTTTAAAAAGTGCTTGAATTTTAAATCAGAAAATCTGTATGAAAAGTTTAGTTTGGTGCCATTTACCATTTGCAATACCTAAATGTAAGCGTTGCTCTCCCAACATGCTGCTGCTGGGGTGATGGTCAGCTGCCCTGTTCATGCTGGTTGGACGGGCTCTGGGGTCACTTGATTTGTTTCTCATCAGAGGACCGCTTTGGTTGATGTTGATCCTCCCCTCTCCTGGTTTAAGGATAAAGACTTGTGGATGAAATGTGTTCACATCTTCTTGACTTATAAACCAACTAATACTGTTAATATTTAGTATGTGTGTATCAGTGGAACCGTAGGCTTCCTAACATCAGTTAACAGAATAAAATGTGAGTTCATGTCACTGTGTGTTGATCCCATGTTCAGTTCTCAGGGATAGAAGACGATGCAGGTTTCCAGAAATATCACCCGTTATTCATCCCTGTTGGGTTCATCAGGCCGCGGGTCAAAGGTCAAAGGCGTCTCGCTCAACGACACTTTGCACTGTGGTTCTTCTGTGGACACTTTCTCTTCTCCTTTTGATGACCTCTCACTCTCTTACCTGTCAGTCACAAACTCTCTGAAGGAGTTCTGTGCAGTAAAACCCTGAAATCAAAGTTTCCCATAGACCCAACCTGTTTAATAAGGATTTAAATGATAAAGATCCCAGATAATACCTGGAAACTGTTTAACTTCTGCAAACATCTTTTGGGATTTCTAAAGGTATATTTGAGTGCAACAGTGTGATTTACCTGTGATGTTGATCTCTGTAGTGACTGTAGAAAACCTGCGTAATGATTGGTCACGTTTCTTTTTGTTGCTGTCGTTGCACAATAGTAACGCAGTCTGAGTGAAAATATCAGTATTTTTATTCTTCATCTTAACCTGCACTATTTTTCACTATTGATTTATCTGCAGATTATTTTGAATTGTCCCTTTTTTTTATAGCTTTTTTCAGTCCAAACCCAAATATATATTCAGTTTATTTTCATGCATGACACAGAAAAACCATAAAACGCTCACATTTTAAAATCTGGATCCTGATAATATTTTGCATTTTTGTTTCAGCTCCACTTTGCCTCCACATGTCCCAGTGTTTTCATTTATAATAAGATATCCGTTAGTTTGCAATAACTTGATGTTTAATTGAATCTTATAATATTTCATCTCTGAAATTTGACCACTTTATATCACTTTGTTGGCAGAAATTGTGATAACAAGCTCAAAGGAAGATGAATTGACTTGGTAAGGCAGTGGTGTGTTTTCCTGGAGTCCTGAACTGCAGCAGGGACGGACCTGTCTGGCAGGTCGACGGTGCAGCAGCAGTGACGGGTGAAATGACTTTAATCAGCCTGTCGATTCTGCTGAAGCCTCTTTCTGCAGCTCCGTCCGGCTCGTCCGGCTCCCATGTAATCAGTCCAGCCCTTCAATTCACCGCAGCTCTTCTCCTCCAGCAGCTCCTTGTTGGCTTTGTGGGGCTGAGAGAATGGAGGAGGAGAGGCTGGCTAATGGTTTTGCTGGGGGTCTTTGTGTTTCGGTATGTGCTTCTGGCTGGGAGCCTTGTTCTGGGGGGAGGAGGGCTCCACGCTTCTTTTTTATACACCAGCAATCAACAGCTTTTCCATATACTGGTCTGCAGACCACACGCTCGGGAGAAACACATTGTATTTTCTTTCACGTCCGCGTCTTAGTTCCATGCATGCTTTTGTTAAAGCATAACAACAGCGCGTGCCCTTTGGAACTTTTCGCAGATGGATGTGTTGAAACAGATTTATTTTTTTAAAGTGCAGAGAGATGGATCATGGCATTATCTTCTATCCTCAGAGGTGGCAGATCAGAGCTTCGTTCATTATTAGGAGTTCTTTCCGTGTGAACAGGGTTGTTGGACTTTCTCTCTTCGACTGGACTCTGCTGGGTGTGTCTCGGTGGAGCAGCAGTTTATTGCAACATATCTGGACTAGATGTTGAAATTTATGTTGTGAGTGAAAAACTGAATAATATTTACATTTAAAGTGGAGACATCTGGTGAGGCAGAACCATTCAAACGTGCAAGAGTAGACAAAGATTCATTTATGAATATGATCAAGTTTTATAAGCATCCAGGAAGGTCAAGGGTCAAAGTCGCAGGGCCTGGTGTCTAGAAAGAATCAGGAAATGAAAGTTAAATAAAAAGAAAAACTTCTTTAAAACCAGAACACACTAACTAGGATGAGGTGGAGTGTTTTATGATTGTTTATTATTAATAATAATTAATTGTTTAGTTTTTAAAATGAATAAAATCAGGAAAAAAAGAGCCCAAAAGTTTAAAGTGAAATAAAACAACACATGTTCACAGAGAATGTTTGTTTACATAGTTGCTCAATAAGTGACAGAATAAGAAGTCAATGATCAAACTTTGGTTCTATCAATTATCTAATAGTGTTGACCCATTTCAGGCCAAAGCCTTTTTATGAAGGTTAAAAAGAACTAATGTTATAGGTTTTAAATCCTGCCAGGATTTGATCCTTGTTTTAAAAAGAAATGTGAAGAAGTAAGAACAGATCTTGAGTGTTTTAATTCAATTTTACATGTGATCACTCAGACAAATCTTCCTTTTTCTTATTTTAAAGCAGTGAACTGAAGTCACCTTTAAATTTGAGAATGTCCTTTTTTATGTTGCAGGAGGGAGGAGGAGACTTCTTAAGAGACTAAAACATCTTTTTTAAAAAAGATCCAAAGAGTGGAAGTAAAAACTAGGCCAATTGTTTCATGATTTATTATAATTTTTTGAACCTGGCAAGTCATTAAGATTAAATTCTGATTTACAATGGCAGCCTGACAAAAGGCGGGGAAACGGAGGTGGAGGCTAAAAAAAGATGAGAAAAGTTCAAGAGAAAGCGGCACGCATCCAACAAGACCTTTCAACACAACGACTGCTTACATCAAAACACAAGCATCACAGAAATGACATGCTGTCTGGCACACGGGCAGCGGCAGGTAACGGGCAACAGGCAGCAGTAACGGGTAACGGGCAGCAGTAACAGGTAACAGGCAGCAGTAACAGGTAACGGGCAGCAGTAACGGGCAACAGGCAGCAGTAACAGGTAACGGGCAGCAGTAACGGGCAA
>JAVQJD010022873.1:0-15546 GCA_036023655.1 Nannoperca australis
GCTGCGTTAGCAGAGTTGTCGACTCGCTAGTTTTTGATCCTGAGCAGAGTCAGCCCACCAAATAAATCCAAATCCTGCAGCTGGTCAACAAGTGCACGTGTGCAGAAGTCCATGAGGGGGAAACATACCAATTCTTGCATAATTTGATTGCTTTAACTTTGAAAAAGGCATGACCCTGACGCCCGGATGTGGGTGTGTCCCGTTGGAGTGTGACGGTTTCTTTTGGTGACATATTCTACAGGTACTGATATTGAAACTGTTGCTGGATTGATGTCAGTATGACTATCAACAGATCATTTTCACTGTGTATTTTTGCTGAAATAAAAAAAGTTGAGACGCTGAATCTCTAGATGAGCAGCACTGCAGACACATGCGATGTGTGGCTGCTCTGGCCTGATAACTTGAGTAGTGCTCAGAACTTGTGTTGTGCAATCTCAACTCTTTTGTCATCAATACACAGCCGTGAACCCGTGCAGAGACGAGGAAGGAGGAAGGTCATGTTGCATACATCAGAAACATGTTCTAATAGAGCATGAGCAACCACATCACAGACACACTCACACACACACACACACAGAGGGATTAGCAGGGAACAAGATGAGTGAATACCTTGATGCTGGTTCCTTATCAACTTAGATCAACTGGAGATCAAATGGAGATCAATAGATTCATGTTATTCCCCGAGTTGTAATTAAAGCTTTATTCACACACTTAACTAAACCTTTGTTAAACACAAAATAAAAGGCTGGCTATTTCAAGGGAAAATTGGATTTGCAGCTACATAAACATTTCTTGGAAGCAGATATTACGTCGTTGGTCGAGTTAATCCTCAGTAGGCAGAGCCAAAGAGCCGGGGCTCTGGTTATGTCAGATTCATTTTCCAATGTGTAATGAGTAATTGATACAGTTTCCAATAACACAAAGGAAGTGAACCTGACTCTGACACTCTTAACTGTGAGAACAAGAGAGCAATGAGATGTTTCCTCATTTTAACATCAAGTCACAGCGTTTTGTGACTAGTAACAAGTGGCCATGCGAAGAACTGCAGGCCAAGACTTTTCTTCAAATGTATTCTTCACAGGGAGTAATAAACACTGGGAAACTGTTTTATAATGACTTCTGTGGCTCTTGAGGAAACTCCTGACACATTTTGAACAGAAAGCTTTGGCAGGAAGTTTGAGACGTGTGGGCGTTTACCAGGCAAGGAGGGTCTGAAAAGATGCTCCCATTAAAGTAACCTAAAGGGATTTCCCCCTTTCAGTTAGCTTCCTTGCATCACTAAAAGCTGTTGCAGAAAATGACGTCATTGTTGCTGGCTCATGGACCTCGCAAGTGAAAACTTGCAAAAATTATTTTACACCTGTAAAGTTTAGGTACCTTGAACGTGCTTGAAAAGTTCTTGAACTTTACTCCACTTGTATGGACCCTGTATATGATGTCAACAACAACAGACCCAGACTAGACCAGACCAGTCCAGACTGGAACATACCCGACTTGGTATCACAAATCCAGTTCTTTATGACACTGTAGGATCTTAGGACACACATTTTATTTGTCATTTTGAACTTAGATGTGTGTGTGTGTGTGTGTTCATGGTTGTGTGTTGTGACTTTTTCACTGTGTGACCCGGTGGGAGAGCCGAGGAAGAGTTTCACAGAGGGATCAGGAAGAAAAGGACTTAAGGGGGAGGCTGAGATGATGGAGCACACACACACACACACACACACACACACTTAGAAACTAATGTTAGCCTGGCATGGCACTGTGAATAGCCTCAGGTCTCAAATAGTCCCCTAATCACACACACACACACACACACACACACACACACAGAGGGCAGTTTAGGCCAGGTCTGGTCAGTCTAATCACTCAGAGGAAGTAGTCAGGAAGACGTGGTGCACTGAAAGCAATGATTGGCCTGGACACACACACACACACACACACACACACACACACACACAGTCACCGTGTAGCACTAGTAGCATGGCAGTGCCTTTGACCTGGTTCCCTGTATTTAGAGCCTTGGATTTCCTGAGTCTACTTATTGTTCTGGTCCCAACCATGTCAACCATTCATGTCCCACCCTAAGCCTGCTTTACTCCTTTACTCTCCTGTTTGCAACTAGGGATACCTGCACAGAGTGAGCGAGAGAGGATGAATGACATGCTGAACGGGGGTGGGGGTGTTGGATTGTGCTGCATTGACACATAAAACCAGTGTTTCTCAGTTTTCAGATGTCTCATTGAAGGCTCTGTTCGCTTTGATATTTTAAGTAGGTATCACAACAAAAGGGCCAACAAATGGCAGGAGCGGTGCTGGAGGACTATTGCAGCAGCTAATGGAGGAGCTAGTGTGTCCCTCCTCAGGGACAGGTAGGGTTACCTGGGGAGGGATACTCGCGTACTCCCCTTCATCCTGTTCCTGCCAGGCCACGGGAGAAACTACTGCACTGTTTTAGCTTAACAGTCTTTCCCAAACTTAGGGTCGTGACCCTAAATGGCTCACAGACCCGTTTTTATCGGGTCGTCAATTAGCAGAATAAAATGCATAACGATGATATGATACGTGAATTCATATGCTGGTCTCTTCAGCTCAAATGCTGTGAGCTATGCACATACTCGTAGAACTGGAGTTACATCCAGTAACTACTTTTTTGCTAAGCTGAGATGCTGTGTGCGAAGCTGTTTAACCTTTTTAGTGTGTATGTGTGTGTGTGTGTGTGTGTGTGTGTGTGTGTGCCTAATGTGGTGGTGAGTAGTGAGTGGGGATTTTTAATACATTTTTAATTTAGCTGCTTAATATGTAGTTTGTAGATGTTATGGCAATTTATGATGTATTTGTGTAAGTGTGGGTCCTCGGGATAAACCAGATTTCTCTGTTGGCTCTCGAACTTCACCGTATAAATGACTTCAGATATAACATGTATACATTTCTGTAGCCCTCATTAACAGCAGGAAACACGTGGCAATGTTTGCTGAACAGCAGCCACTGTGGCCATCTTGGATCTGGATGTCTTCTTCCAAGATGTGCCCCATTTATTCCAATTAAAGTTACAACATTAAAGTGAGAAAGTGCTTCTAAATTCAACTTTTCATTTGTAAAACAAACCTTGAAAAGTAACAATGCTTGTTTTTCAGAATAGGTTTGGTGTCACTTTGCATTTTAAACTCAAGTAAGCAGAGACTATTAGACCGCTGTAGGTTTAGTATCTAAACCCACTGAATGTATCATTATAGGGACTTTGAAGGTTTCTCAGTGCACAGATCAGGTAAAGGGGTGTTGGACTGTTAGTGTTAGTGCTTAAAGATACAGAATTACATTATTCATCATGCATTTGTGTTAAATCAAACAGTAACCTCGGATATGGGAGAGTTTCCTCTTGGTATGAAGTCTGGAAACAGGAAGTGCCTTGTGTTTAATGGGGAATAATAAGCATTACATGTCACACCTCCTCACTGAGGTATGCAGCTCACCGAGCACGCACACACATACACACACACACACCGATCTGCTTTTCATTAGACAGCCCACCCTGCTGCACCGTAAATGCAGACCTCATTAACATGAGTGGGGCTTCTGTCTACCAACAAATCTCTGTGATCATCTCGTACCATACTTACCCAAAACACACACACTGCCAAGACCTTCACCTCGGTGTGTGTGGAAGAAAAGCACTCACACTCTCTCTCTCTCTCTGACACACACACACACACACACACACACACACAGAGAGACACATGGACAGCAATCACACCTGCCATCTTTCTCTTTGGTCTGGACCAAAGAGGTTCTTTCTGTTTCTGTTCTTTCTGCAGGTTACAGGTTAAGCAAAGTCCCTTGGACTCGACTGTAATTAGTTTTTTTGAGATGCTTCCGTCCGTTAGAACGACCGGTGGAAGTAGCTTTACGTTGCTATACCCCGGTGAAACATCCTGGCTCTGGTTTGATGCTTGGGGTCTCGTACATGCAGTATATGTACAGTCAGAATAGCTTCTTGTAACCATGAAGAGGATCTTAACCAAGTAGGTTTGGTTGCCTAAACATGGAAAGCATGTACTGGTGGTGTCACCTGCATAATTACCTCAAGGCATTTGTGGGTCTTCCTGAAAGACACTGAGAATCAACCTATTTCATCCAAATCTCACCGCCTTCATCAGTGGATGGACTTTGCTCAGTACATATCAACACACAGTCTTCATGAAGCTGATACAGTAGAAAGCTTAGATTGGACCTTGTGTTAATATAAAAGAAATGATTTTCGAGGTCACTGAGGGCCGTGCAGCCTGGGATCCCTGAGGTTCACGTTGGACAAATCATATCTTTACGTTCCAGTGTCAAAGTTCATTACAAATGAGGAAATAATGTAGGCATCGATTGTAGTGTTTGTCTGAATCCTTTAAATCACTGAAAAGTGGTTGTATTAAAAGATGTGCCTCTCCCAGAATGAGATATTTGCAGAGGGACCCACAACTCTTTTCTTCTCTTCTCTTATGTTTAGATTTCTGGTCCCTAATTTGGCATCCTGCTATCTGCCCTGACTACTTCACCCTGACTACTTCACCGTGTCATCTCATGTCAAGTGTCATTACACACGGCGCACAAAACAATCTCGCTTAGAAAGAACAACTTCACTGACTGACAAACGACTCTGTGGGAGAGTTAGAGAAGGTTCTGCAAAAGGACACGAGCTTGAGAGTTAATGGGGAAGGAAGCTTTAGTGACCTTCTCTCAACTTTCTATAAAGAGCACGCAACACTAGACATGAGAGTGACCGTGTTTGTTACACGACATAGTTAAATGCATTAATCGTCTGATCTTGTGAGCGCCTGACCACTGACCACTGACCACTGACCACTGGCCTTTAGGAAGCCGTTAGCCTCAGCTGGTTTTAGGAAGGAAACAGTGAGTACATGAAAGTGGCCCACTTCAAAAAGCATCATGCAGCTATCAGCAGCTTTGGTCCAAAGCAGATAAAACCCCATACTGCTTCAATCCTCGACGCGATTAGTTCTCGCTGTATTCAGACCACAAGTTTTCTCCCACGCCGCCTCCCTCCTCTCTGCACACTCATTGTTCCACCCTCTCCGCCCAGCTCCTTTGAATCCCCCTCAACCTCACCATCACTGGCCTCAAACTCCCTCACGTACCTCCTCCTCAACCTGTTCTCTGCTGCCCTGCACTGACTGCTTGTTCTGCCCACTTGTTTTCAGCAGGAACATGCTGGGAACCCCTGAGATTGAACCAGTGAGCTGAAAGACGTCCAGATTCAGCTGATAATTCTCTGGAGGTTCATCACTACCAGAGACACCAACACGTTGTCATTCGGTACATTATTATAAAAATATTGATTGTAAAAGCTGAAAGAATCACAACTATTTAAGGAATATGTAATACTTTCATGAAGGTGAAAAAAAAGCTTCGGCCAACTGCTCCGAGAGACCGCAGAGAGAGGCCTCAGAGAGACATTAACATAGCTGCAGCATGTCGGCTGAAAGACAAAAGCAAACAGATCGCTCCCTCAAGTACCTTCAAGACAGACGTCTGTCATCTGGACAACTAGCTTACTAAGTGATAGCAGCATCGCTCCGCCAGGCAGAGTCTGCAAGAAACCTTTCAAACCTGGTGGAAAACACTCGACCATATTCCCCTGGATATTCACTCCTGCTGGCGTCAATGTGCGCATTTGCATTTAGAGATAAATCTGGCTGGAACTAATTCATTTGCGCTCACCTCCCATGGCAGCTTGAATCTCGGGTAACGCCACCTCATCCATCTTCCGCTCACTCAGCCAGCAGCTTTTTCACGCAGCGCCCCCTGTGGAGCAGCCAGGGTCTGTTCTCAATAGTCCAGTATCCCGAGGAAATGACACAACATTCAGTTTCAAATGAGCTCCTTATAGCAGCTGCTTCATCACTGTCAGCTGGAGGGAGCATCCACCCGTCCGTCACTGTTTACTACACACTGAGGAACAGAGACACAGGTTGTTGGGAGTGTTTCTACGTGTTAGCATCAGCTTTATCTGCATTGATCTTAACAGGAATGTAAGAAAATAATGCAATTAGTATACTGCAGATATGCATCATCCGTCACTTATATGTAGCTTTAACATATTAGGGCTACAACTTCCATTATAGATTGATCTTTATTGAAGCATACTTCAGTTAATCAATTTATCATCTATACAATGTGAGAAAAAGGCAAAAACCAAAAGTCCAAAACCCAGATATTTCACTTATACTGGAATAAAACTAAGGAAGAACAATGAGTCCTCACAATTGAGAAGCTGGAAACGATTGTTTGAAATTTTTTCTTGATAAATAACTTCTCCTTCCTTCTTCACTAAAATGTGAAAATTCTGTTTTTGCAGTCCATTTTGCACACGTTTACATACAATTTGACAAGAAACTGTCAAATAGACTGCAACTTGCAACCTTCTGCTACATCTACATGTGAAAGAAAAGAAAAGAAAAATACATAAACTGCTAATTGGACCAATTATACTTCAATAGTAATAATAGTTTGTTTCTGGGAAAAGAAAGGTTTCAGAAGCAGCACCTCAACTCATGTACTGTTCTCCACAGTGATGGTCCCGACGGTCCCGATGGTCCCACCCCAACCCACAACGCTCACTGACAATATTTACTGGTAGTGTGTGTGTGTGTGTGTGTGTGTGTTTCCATTTGTATTTTTTGTGTCCGTGTGGATAGTGTATACGCTTGTATGTGCTTTATGAATATGTGCATGTGCATTAATGTGTGTGTCGGTGTGTGTTGCTTGTATGTGAATAGCTCTGTAGTTTTTTCTTACTTGTGGAGGTTTGAGTGTGTGCGTTATTGTGTGTGTGTGTGTGTGTGTGTGTGTGTGTGTCTATCACAGCCATTGATGGCCTCTAGAGTTTCATCCTTCCACAATCATTTGCCTGTTGGAAGGTGCAGCCGCTCTGCAGGCATCTGAAACCTGCAGCCAACAATCAAAGAGCTGTAGCAGTACAGGACAGACCTATCTGGTTACAGAGGGAGAGCGAGTGAATGAGAGACAAAGAGTGACAGTGCGAGAACGAGAGAGAGAGAGAGCGTAGCGAGAAAGAGAAAGCATGTAAGAAAGAGAAAGGGAGAAAAACATTACTGGTTGTTATTTTGCTCTTCTGATGGAACACGCCGCGTCTTTTTAAAGAGGAAATAAAACAGTCAGTGAGGCTTCCTCAGGCCTCCGGCCATCTTTCAGCATTTGTCTTCTTGCTCACATTTCCTATATTTTGCATGAGAACCAATTTACAGCACAACTGATACATGGGAGACACAGACAAGCCCCACTGTTGGTCTTTCTCCTAAGGACAAACACGTTAATAAAAGTGTAAATCCACATGTTTTGCATTTACATTGCATTAAGGATGTGGAGTTGTGATTTGATCTCAGCCAGGTGTGATGAAATCTGTACCGCGTGTGCACATGCTAACATTAGCCAATTAGCACTAAACACAAAACACAGCTGAGGCTGAACGTCATAAGTTTAGCAGGTATTTGGTCATAATCTAAAATCTTAACCTGATGATGGCGCTGGATGAAAAGTCACGGGATCACCAGAGTGCAATCCTAATTTTTAACCGTGCTGCAAGCAACATTTTGAAAGGTCACCCACGTCTCTGAAGAATATGTAAAGCTCATAGAGCAGTATCACTGTGGGAGTCCTTCTGGAGATGGAAGCAATGTTTAAGATAAGCTAAGCTAATGCTAGTGCTTGTAACTTTTCCACTGGCTCTGATTACCTTGTTACAGTATATCATTAGCGTAGTTAGCTAGGTCTCCATCCGTCACGTGAACACAGTGTCTGGCCTCCAAAAATGGCGACACCACGTAACCTTGAATACAAGTTAGTTTCAGCTTTACAAGCACCTCTACAGCCTCCACAACAACGACCTCTAGAGTGCAGCCATGTTGGTTTATGACGACCTTCCAGTAACACTCATTGACTTCTTGCTTCATCCCAGAATATTTTCTTTTGTACTGCCGTTCTGGAGAATACTGCAGTGGGTTGCACGTTAAGCGTAATTGACTCTGTGCAAGCTCGTAGCTCACACGGTTTGAATGTTGGAGGAATTGGGATTGCTGCCAGGCTGACATTCACTTGCAACAAACATTTCTGCCCACAAAGTGTGACACTCTCATACATAGTTATAGGGAGGTGGTCGGGGTGAAGACGGGTTCAGGTCTCAGATTTAGGCAACTGAACCTCTTGGTTAGCGAGAGCTTGTGGTTTTGGTTGAAACAACTCGTCCTGTCTTCTGCTCAATGTTAGCATCAACCTTTTAAACGTTCAACCAAGACCACCTTAACCAAGCGCTTTGAGTTGCCTTACAATAAAAAAGTCCATTAAGCTTTAGTTGCCTGTAGAGGATTTTGCATGAAAACAGATGAAATACATGTTGCTGATACGTTCAACATGAAGATTTTGAGACTTTTAATGCCACAAAAGGTCTTTTGTGAAGAACAAAGAGGAGAGTTTCTACTTGACTTTCTGTTCAGTAAAGAAACAGTCTGTACATAAGAAACTGCTCTTTCTACCTTGCTATGTCTTATTATCTGCTCCCGAGCCTCCATTTCATCAGAGGCCATTTAAGAAAGCTTGAATACGAGAGAGAATGAGTTTTAATCGACATTGCCCGACTGAGTTATTGTAAAGTGTGCCTTTCAGGGAGCTTTGGAAACACCATTATCCAAACCAACGTGCCAATATTGAAGACTGAACTGGGCTGAGAAGAAATAAAAGCGAGGGAGAAAGAGGGAGGCTGAATAAAATAGTTGCCAATTTGTTTGCTGTGTGCTGAAACTTCTTTCTGAAGCGCCTGACAAGCAGGTGAGATCAAAGTCATGGGGACAAAAGAGGCTCAGCAGAGATTTGTCAGGAGACGAGAGGCAGCGGCCGGGTTCAGCCCTCTGATCACCGCCTCACCAAAGAAATCTGCCCATGAGAAAAAGTACAGCAGAAAGGGTTCAAAGGTCATTTTGATTTGCTCTGGATTACTGGTACCTCCTTTTTCCTCCGCTAAAAGGGGGGGCCAAGAAAAGGACCTGGCTAATAACCTTTGTATTATTGTAGAAAAGAAACCCTTTTGTGCCAAGAGGGTTTTTGGGGTGGTGGTGGGGGGAGAATTGTGGGGAGGTCAATTAAAAAAGGAGCTCTGAAATTCTTGCTTTCTTTCATGGCTGCAGGAGAGAAAGGGGGAAAGTTAAAATGTATGCTTTTGGGTTTTGTGTTGAAGCACTTCACGTGGCTGGGTTTGGATTCATTTGTCAAGTGGATGATGGCAAAAGGAAAATGGTTGGAAATGTTTCAGGTGGGTAAATAATTGAGAAATGGCCGAGCGTTTCTCTTGAAGCAGAACGCATTGCTCATTGTCTTGTTTCTGCTAAACACAGGTGTGAATACATCCCAAACGCTTTGAGAACACGCTGGGATCTGATCACTCCAGCCACATTGGGAGGCGGTCAGGAATGCAAGTGTGCAGTGTAATGTGAACTCGAATGGCTCCCTGGCCACATTGGAGGACCAATTAGTCAACTTTGTATTGTGTAGATAGCAGGACAAAGCTCCCAAACACTGTTGATTTGCCACTGCCAAACAACTCGGACAAGGTTATGAAGTCTGTACCCGAGCCGAGGCATCAAACAGCTGCTACGACCCTCGTCCCTGTGGCTGAACAGCAGGGACGTGAAATCCAATACAAGTGATCGCTCAACATGCGCTGGAGATGCCCTCTGATGCCCTAACCGGCCCTGTTTGTGACATTAGCACTTTAGATTAGCGGTCTTTAAGGGTCCACTTGGTTCTGTGGAATCAAGACTCAACCCGGGACCCTAGCCAGACTGGGTCCGAATGATACTCAATCTAATTTGACTGAGGCTGCTTGTTAATTAATAACACATCATGTTGTTGCATGTGTTGGTTTTCTCTCTCTGAATTGGATCTATCGGTGGTCCAATCTATTCCGATTTTTCTTTGCTGAAAATGAATTTGTACATGTCGGGTTTTCCACAGGTGCATTTCAGATCGGGTCCCATGAAGACCTCTATCATATGTTACTCCATGATTTGGTCACATAGGGATTTTTTTTATTTAACCCTTAAGAGGAGAAATCTTCAAAGGCATATTCAGGATCCCCCAGATGTCCTCTGTTTGCCTGGAAACATAAAATGTTTGCCCGGGCTGAAACCAACGTTCATCTCCAACATCTCCACAGACCGTGTTGACCACTGTGCAGCCGAGCAGAGCAGCACAGTCTGGAAATGTTGGTCTCAGTAAGAGATCATGCCCGGCAGGAAGTAGACATCTGAGATCTGAGACCTTTGAAGATGCAACCCACTGCTGAAAATATACAGTTTGGATTTTTCCGCTAAGGTTTGTGTAGGGAAGGCTTTGTGGCTGAATCACTGACGCTAACCCTAACCCTGCAATCCTGCTCTCATGCATCTGGATACAAGGTCTGCATGAGGCCTAAAACTTGGATTTAGCACCGAAATTTTTAAATCAATAACATCAAGAGCATCTCACTTAGAAATGGCCACCAGAACAACCTCCGATACACACGGCCCGGCTGATGTTTTGGTGTGCTGTCTGACTTGCGAGGGGTCTTGGAGGCATAATGTGCACACATTTGTAATTAAAAGAACTGCCTTTTTCTGATCACCGGGGTAAAAGAAGTGGCAGAGGCAGCTTGCTGGGTGATGTATGGGAGGGGAAGACAAATTAACCGTCGACTCTCTGGGGGATTCTCTGCAGAGGCCTTCATAGCAGCAGTGGAGCAGCGCCAAAGGGCAGAGAGATTTGTAGATGATGGTGCTAATTACCAGAATGCAAACCATAATGCGACCAAGATGGAAGCAATTTAGGCAGTAGTCATTTAGCCTGCTGCTCTTCCGCCCACCGGCTGCTGCCTCGCCAGAGCCGGTGCATTAGGATGGGAAAAGTCTGGGACTATCCGTTGCTCGGGTGCAGCATGAAGAATAATGCTCAGGAGAGAGGTTCTGTGGCGTAAGGAGCACATGGAGGGAGCCCTGTGACTGACCGTTCATTTGTCTTTTTCCTTAATCTACCTTCAAGCTCTAGCATAAGACTTGCAGGTCAGGAGGAGGAAGGAGTGTAGAAATACTGGAGAACAAAGAAGGCTGCAAACGTTTTCCTGCAGACAGAAGAGGCTGGCTTTGATTCCCAAGTTAACCTGCAGTGGCGGCTTGTCACCACCTCTGGAAGAACTCTGTGGATCGCTGCATCACGTGCCAGGAGCTCTGATTCTACGCAAATTTCAAATTACAGACACTTTATTTTGACCTCAGTCTGTCAGGACCGGCTCACTGTGTGCATTTGGCAAGCACCTGTTAAATTGGGATGAATATATTTACACTTTAGTTACCTGTGGACCATCCAAAAGTCAGTGTTCAACATGTTTGTTACTTCTGAATGCTTGTTAAAATATGAGAAAGTTGGAAGATAAAGCTGTGTCCACTTGAGATAAAGAGGCCTGAAATGTCTGAATTCAACAGTGAGATGACTTCAGTTGAAAAGCTGTAGTCTTAAGTTTTTTAACAGTTCCAGGTAGGCTCGTGGTTTATCAGGACCTCCAGGAACTTATTCCTCACCTGTTGCAGTGCCAGGCGCAGGCTCAGTCCTCCTGTATAATTTGGGATGTCTAATTGCCCTTTCAGGATATTTCAGAAGAGGAGTTCAGAGCACAGAGCTGTTCCGCACTCAGCCACTGTGTAATTTTATCCACGCCGCAGTCTCTCACTTCACACAGGGCTGATACCTTTTGCCTCCCCCTTTCCTTTGTATCAATTGGTCGGAGTTCAGCCTATTGTCGCCACAACCGTCTTTTATATCTGCGCTCAGTCTGCGCAGAGGCTCTCAGTCAGACCTGCAGGAGGGATTCCCAGCAGCAGCAGCAGCAGCAGCAGCAGAGGCGAGGAGCGGATCCCACCTCGGGGGCAGCTGTGCTGTCAGCGGTGTCTCTGGAGGCTGGAGCTCTGAACGGTTGGGGCCCAGGCATTTTAATGGGACCCAGGAGTTCTCTGTTTTTTCGACACAATCGTCTCTTCCCGACCATGCCACAATGCTGATGATACCTCTGCTGGTGTTGCTGAGCCTGTTGGATCCAGTTAGTCCCCGGGCCCTCTGTGCCCCGGGCCAGGCTTGCGACCCCCGGCAGCGGAGGGACGCCGGGGGCCGCGGAGGAGTGTATGAACACCTCGGAGGAGCGCCGAGACGCAGAAAACTCTACTGCGCTACGAAATATCACTTACAAATCCATCCTAACGGGAAAATAGATGGCTCACTGGAGGAAAACAACCCGTTTAGTGAGTATTCACTCGGCTTTACGCACAGAGAACCGCACCAACACACGCAAAACGACCACAGACACATACAAGAGATGTCAGTGTGACACAATGTGACCTTTTTTATGTGGAAATGATCAACGCTTCGAGAAAATTCTGATGAAAAATTTGGGTTTTTCAGAAGAAGTTTTAAAACCAGATTTTCAGTTTCACTTTAAAACCATGTTTTAATTATAGGCTGTGTTTAGAATATGTCACAATGCCCAGGAACCAGTACATGTGTTATTGGTGCTATTTACTCTATTTTATATTCGATCTATTTTAGTAAACTGGGATGTGATTAATCGATCAGGATCGATAACTAACTCGATAATAACTCGTAGTTCAGTAACTCAGAGAAACGCGGCCGCGGCAGCTATTGACTTCTCTGAGTGTGTGTGTGTGTGTGTGAAATCATGTCATTGCAAAGCTGCCGACATGCAGGTTAATCTCCAGAAGTATCAGCCAAAGTATTAACATCCCGGCGGGACAAAGACTCCGTCCTAACGGATGTGTTTATCTAATCAGCGGCCATTAGAGGCTTTCTCCGGGGCTGAATGGGCCATTGACTAATCAAGCACTGATTAAAAAAGCCAATAAACATGCTGAATGGAGCGGCACGGGGTCGCAAAGACAACCGGGAAATCATTCTTTAAATGTGACAAAAGTTAGTTTATTTAGGGTAAATGTGTTTTTCGTGTTTTACATTTGGTTTCCTCATTCCAACATTTATTGGTGGAGTGATTAACCAATCAGCGGAGAGAAAACACTGCGATCTTTTAAAGAATTAGAATGAGAATAAATGTCCCCACAGCTGTCACTTCGTATAACCGGTGTGCTTCTCTGTGTTGCAGGCATCATGGAAATCACAGCGGTGGATGTGGGTGTTGTGGCCATAAAAGGGCTTTTCTCCGGCAGATATCTGGCCATGAATGATAAAGGCCGGCTGTATGCCTCGGTGAGTAGCAGCTCCTGTGTGTGGCAGCAGGTTACACGTCTCTCTGCTGTGAACTGTTATTTGACTTTGTGTCTGGTGATGAGAGTCCACGCGGAGCTGAGGGGACTGGAAACACTCACGGTGTCTCTGAGAGGTTGTCCTGACAATTAAAAACACATGGCAAGCTGCATGACAACTGTGGCTCACTGTTTCCTTCCTCCTCCCCCCCCAGGAAGTGTTCAACAGAGAGTGTGAGTTTGTGGAGCGGATCCACGAGTTGGGGTACAACACCTACGCCTCGCGCCACCACTCCACCGAGCAGCCGCTGCCACCAGGGGGCGGCAGCAGCGGCAAGCGGCGCGCCAGCGCCAAGCGCCAGTGGTACGTTTCCATTAACGGCAAGGGCCGGCCGCGGCGAGGCTTCAAAACCAGAAGCACGGACAAAGCCTCACTTTTCCTTCCCCGGGTCCTGGGAAACAAGGACCACGAGATGGTGAGGCGGCTGAGAGACAGTCACAGCGCACACCAGCACACGCACCGCCGCGCTGACCGCCGGAGACGCCGGCATCGTGCCAGGAAAGGCCGGGGCCGACAGCCAGATGACTGAGCAGACTTTAAGAGGGGGGGAGCTGACCCCTGGGCCCTATGACCCGTCCAAACATGGAGCCCTGATCTCGGCACATACTGTAGCTGAACTGCAATGGAGGACGTGGAAAGAACAGTGTGGATTCTTCCTGCGTGGATTAGCGGAAGTTTTTGTTGTTGGCGCACATGAGAGGACTTTGGAAAAAGAAACACAGAGTGCTGGGACACAAATATCCAACCAGGAGACGTTGACTCTCTCTCTCTCACACACACACACACACACACACACACACACACACACATAGCTGTATATTCTTCTATTTACTGACGTCTGACTTCTTGAAAATGCTACTGCCTTGTAAACAAATGTATTAATATAGTAGAAAACCTCCATATTACTTTGTAAAAGGTTCTACTTTTGTACAAGAACTCGTTTCTCCATCCAACTTCACACGGAGCAGAAAAACACATTTGAAAGTGGTTCTTAATTGTAAATACAGTATGCACTATGCATGTACAGTGACTTCATATTTGTCCAAAGCTAGACTGACAAACAGGATATCATGCGTTGCTATTTTGAAGTGCTAACAAACATGACGGATATTGAAGAGATGACTTTACACAGAAAAGCACTTTTTGTCAGATTCATATTAAGAAGCAAAGGGACACTCCGCGTGTTTTATTGTGACATTCTTACAAGTGATAGTCTACTGGCTGTAAACTGAAAGATGTACTTTGTATATTGTACTAATGATATGAATATTTATTTGGTGCCTGTGTTGTAAGTTATTGATAAGACTATTTCTGCCTTTGACCGATGATGCTGTTTGTTTTCACTCACCACCTGGTTCCAATATAAAACACAATGGTACTGACTCGAGGAAACAGCGGCTGATTTGTTCCAACACGTTTCCCAGCCACAGTTTGTCCCCGCAGACCTCGAACCGCGTTGTTTTCTCTTTAACAGGAGACGTGTTTTTGTGGTTTAGTAGAACTAAATGGAGCTGCATGCAGCAGCTGTGGACACGGTGGGAAAGCTCAACCTGTCGGAGAATGACTTCCTAACATTTGATCTCACTGGAATTATGAGCTTCCTTGTTGAAATCCTGAAAAACCAAAACCAAACTGAACCAGTAAAATAAATCAAATCGCAGGAAACACAATTTTTAAAAAGACCAACATTCAAGAAACATCTCTCAAAGAGAAACTATGTCAGAAATCAGTTTTTAAAAGTCAGGTGAAGGTCATGTTTGTAGAACAGGTTATTTGTAAATCAGTGTAAAATCTTTCTTTCTGCTGTTCTCTCAGTTCTCTGAAGGCAGCGCCGGCTGAAACACACAATAGGACATTTTGGTTTTAACAAGAAAACGTAAAAGCGCAGGACTTTAATCCAGACCCGGAGCACTCCTCCACTTCTCCTTAATCCTACACAGTTGCTGTTTATTTTAACCCATCGGCTTCAAACGATAGAACCAGCTGAACTTTGAATTTATCTGTAAAATAATGGCTGTCAGTACATTGTAAAAGGTTCAAACTGAGGATTATTTAACAGTTTCTCAGCACTAAAACACACACAAGTCTAATAGTTGTATATCCACCGTACAGACACACTGAGGATTTAGTATTTCTCTTGTGCGGAGCTGTAGGTTAGTTTAACTT
>JAVQJD010022887.1:0-23753 GCA_036023655.1 Nannoperca australis
TAAATGCAAATGGAGTGATACTGGGGGAGAGAGGAGAGGAGAGGAGAGGAGAGGAGAGGAGAGGAGAGGAGAGGAGAGGAGAGGAGAGGAGAGAGAGAGAGAGAGAGAGAGAGAGAGAGAGAGAGAGAGAGATAGAGAGAGAGAGAGAGAGAGAGAGATATAATGGTCGGTTTGCATTCAAATTCTCATTCAGGGACAGGAATATAATCTTCTTCCTCAGGCTCCGAAAACAGCTGTTTGTTTGTGTGTGTGTATGAGTACACATCCACGTGCATGTGGATTTATTTTTATATTTATTTTTTGGATGAGTGTGTGTGTGTGGGTGACTGCTGCAGCGGCTCTGTGTTGCCATGGTGACAGTTGAACTTGAAGCTGAGGTTGAGGCTTCTACTGTAGTTGAAGTAGATGCTGTTGCATAAGGCAAAGTGTAACACACAGATACCGTGCAAGGTAATTACTGTGCTCTTTCTGGTGTGTGTGTGTGTGTGAGAGAGAGATGAAACAGCAGAGTGAGGTCTTGCCACGCTATTGCCCCCCAGGAGACTGAGACTGAAGCATGAGAATAGATATTTCATAACATTTACTATATAAGGCAAAAAAAAAAAAAAACGTATTACCTACACTTATCTCAAGTACAGTAAAAACTTGTTTGCAAATACTAATACAAATACTAGCGGAGCAATAAAGACATTTTTCTTAAAGCTGCAACCTATTTTCATGGTGGATTTATCTGCAGATTATTTCCTCAATAAATCTATAAATCGTTTGTTTCTAAAGCTCATGGTGATGTTATCAAATAGCTCGTTTTGTCAGACCTGCAGTCAAAAACCGAAAGATTCAGATATTGACACTTGAACTCTTGAAACCAATGAAACTGTACAAGAAACAAGCAATTGAAAAATGAAAAGCCTGAGAATGAGATGAAGATGCACAGCAAAGGTAAAAGCCTACGTTAAGACAAAATAACTTGCACCACATTCAGCGAGTCAGTGTCATCTTTAGCACAGAGGGAGGCAGAGATGCTGTAGCATCATTGTGTATCCATAAAGGACGGTGTGTAAGAGAGAGAAAGAGAGAGCGAGCTGTGGAAGCCAGAGAGAAGGAGAATAGGAGGGGAAAGATGAGTGAGTAAAAATTGGTGGAGGGAGCATGGGGCGGCCATAATACGCCAATTAGTTCCACTACCCGCTAGTCCCAGCTTTGCTCTCTGTTTCCCTTTGATCCGTCTAATTTTAACAATTAAAATACATTGTTTCCATGCAGAGAAGAACAGCGTAGGATGTAGTTTAACCTGTTGGAAGCTATGGTTTTTTTAACATCCCACTTTCCAACTGCCTTTTTTCCTTATTTACTGTGACATAAAGTGAAATTTATGAAATCTACAAAGAAAACAAGAGGAAGTGTTCAGCATTTGGGGGCTTGCTTAATACATTATAGATCAGTTGTTTACATGCAATCTGCATATATATGCTATTCATTATGGTTAGGATTGGTTTGTTTATGCTCTGTTTGTGTATTTAGGTTTCTGCACACACAGTGTTGTAGCATCCTACAACGCGGTTCTCATTCTTAGTTTGTATCTTTGTTTCTCTAGCAGATGTGGGGCAGTAATTGGTGCAGGAGGTGATGAAGTGTGTGTGTGTGTGTGTGTGTCTGTGAGTTGCGCTGACTCAAAGCAAGACTGTTGGGAGAATCATTAGACTCGCAGCAAGGCCTCACATTGAGGCTAATTACCACCTTTTGCCCTGAAGACACACACAAACACATTCTCTCACACTCACACATACTGTCCCTCTACTGGAAGACCTCCAGAGGCAGCCCCATAAAACCAGGCAGCAGTTTGCTCCATAACGAAGTATGTGTGCAAAGAGTGCAAACAACATCTCTTCAGAAGGCTGCCATGTTCCAGCTCGCCTCTTTAGAAACCCCAGTAACTGGCACAGTCAGTGGACGCCTGGTGACCAGAGAAAGAATGAATGCTTTCATTGGAGTCCAAGTGTGTATGTGTATTTTGTCTCTGATTGTGCCTGTGTAATGAGCGCCTGGGGGAAATCAATAGACTATTACAAATTTTCCACAATCTCATATTGGTGAATTTGCATTTCGTGGCTCTCAGCTCTCAGTAACTGTGTTTTATCAGATGGTGCCCTCAGCAAAGAACCTGAAAATGTGACAATACTTTTAGTTTGTGAGCCTCAATTTTCTTTGTGTGTATTAATCCCAGAGTTGTTTTAAAGGAATAGTTTGACATTTTGAGAAATATACATATTAGCTTTCTTGCCAAGAGTTAGATGAGAAGATCGATATCACTGTCGTGCCTATATACTAAGTACAGAGCTTTTGGCTCTCAATTCTAATCATTAAATGACGCCATTTTCTTTTTAATGGTTTTTTGGGGGGAGTCCCGTCGGTCCTCAGGCCTAATCATTTAATATTAAAGGTGTGTGGCTGGTGCTGTCTTGGTCATTTGTAATTTTCCAGGATTCTTTTCAGGTCAGAACTTTAAGATTTCTTTTTTGTTTTTGCTTTTTATGTCGAGTCTCAAGTATTCATTTTTGTGACTTACTGCAAGTCTGACTTGAGTCCGTGTCCCCAGTCTACATCTTATTAATCCTGATGCTTTGCTGCTTCGGGCAATATTAGATTCTTAACAACATGACAGAGTGACACAAAGTCTTTCCATGTCTGCCTCTCGTTTCACGTGTTGTTTCATGCTCGCTGGTGTGTGTGTTTTACATTAAAGGAATGGTATATACAGTATCTTGTTCATGTAATGGCACAACTAACCGCTTCAACACAGCCGTCCAAGCCCGGTCACTTATGTAATAATAATAATAATAATAATATCTTGATGTATGCATGTGCTCTGGGGCATTTTATGTCATTATGCACTCATTAGTACTTCCCTCAGTCCTCTGCCGTGCGCGCCGGTGTTTTTCTCTGTGAAACTCTTCTGGATAGCAGTATTATCCTCCATTTAAGGCTCATGATGCTGGTGATGATATTGCAGATGCTGATCTAATCTTGTTATCCCGTCTGAAAGCCTTTTGAACTATTACTCTCTGTAA
The DNA here is from genome assembly GCA_036023655.1 of Nannoperca australis. Classification (NCBI taxonomy): domain Eukaryota; kingdom Metazoa; phylum Chordata; class Actinopteri; order Centrarchiformes; family Percichthyidae; genus Nannoperca; species Nannoperca australis. The sequence goes on from JAVQJD010022887.1 coordinate 3,069, forward strand.
AAGCCGTTTTAAATTATGCAAATGAAAGTGAAAGTGATTATTTGCGAGCGCAGTGGCTTTTGACGTTTCCCTTTATTCACAAAAGAATCTGCCTTCTTTACTAATTCATTGTCTTAGTGTAGAGCTGCTAACTAAACATTTTTATTTATTAATCTTTATTTTTTGGGGGGGAGGGATTAATTGATAAATTATTATTTATAAAAAGTGGTGCACGAAAATCTCCAAAAATCTTGGGTGAACCTTCTTGTTTTGATAGACCAACTGTTCAAAAGCCAAACATATCATGTTTCTGAAGTTGGAACTAGTAAATATTTGGCACTTTTTCTTGATAAATGACTTAAACAATGAATTTTCTGTGGAACTAATGCTTCCAGCACTACCTTAAATGAATGATTTTTGTGCAGAATGCATTCAAACCACCCTGCATGTCATTTCACTTTAATGTCTAATATCTGTGTGCTCATTCAGGTATTGAAGATTGGTCTTATCGGACACAGAAAACGGATCCTGGCCTCATTGGGGGACCGGCTACACGAAGACACCCCACAAAAACCACCGCGGGCCATCTCCCTAAGGGTGAGTGAGTCTCAGCGAGCAGGACAGTTAGTTGTGTGAACCAGAAAAAACCTCAGCAACACCTAACCCATTATCAATTAATCAGAAGAAAACACTAGTCCCTTCCCAGATGGCAGTGTATTTCTCTGAGGTAGCTACAGCCTCCCCACTGCTGCTGTTGCCACCCAACTGATTACCCAAATCTCTCAGGCAGACACAAAATGGCCGACCCACTGCAGTTTCCTCCCTGCCGGCTTGTCCTGGATTCTAATCACAAGGAACTGGCTTTCCCTCTCCCATCAGGGCTATAGTCTATATAGCTCTAATAGACGCTGAGAAAACGCTGGGATTTGTCAACCTGAAGGCTTCTGCTCCTGCCTGTAGGGTTAGGGTTGTGCTCTTCTCATATGTGATCAACTGAAAGTGAACAGCCTCCCAGGAGATATAGCTGCCTTTCTAGTTTGTAAGATGATTACACCATTAAAACATGTAAAAACTCTGGTCTGGGCTCAGCTTGGAAAAACTCTTAAATGAACATCATTTAAGTCAAAGTTCAAGGACACTCTGAGGGACCTGCTGAGACCTTTTAACAGCAGGACAGTGTCTTTGTCCCTGATTTTACAAAGCACGTTCAGATACTAGTACTCAGCAGTATGGCAACACTTTAGCTGAAAAATGAAATGTGACAATTGCCTTAGTTATTGTACTTGCAGCAGTGACACAGCACATTAAGAAATGATGAATGAACCCTCTCTTGCTTCCTTCCACCCCTCTAATCTCCACCGGGTCTGTTCCAGGAGCCCGGAGGGAATCACACTCCTCCCCAGCTCAGCCCGTCGGTGGGCCAGGCAGCGTACACGGCGGGGGTCCCGGGCGGTTCTCTGGACGTGCAGCACCTCATCATGCAGGCGGACGCCCGGCGCAGGCAGCGCAGCAATGACAACTACTTCGAGGACGTGCCGCGATCCAAGCTGGAGCGACAGATGGCCCAAGTCAGCATGGTGAGGAAGGGAGGACAGGTTGGAGGCATGAATGGAGGCAGGGAGGGGGAGAAGAGGAATGGACTCAAGGAGAGTATTATGAATGATCATAGTCACAGATACAGTTTGTCTGCAAGTGTTTTAAAAAACCTAATAAAGCACCCAAAACACCTCAGTGAGCCACACTGTTGCACCAGCAGTTCCTTAATTAACATGAACATGGGCACTGTAGTTTATTCTGAGTCAGTCCCACACACACTATCCTGCTGCTGTAAATGCTCACTAGAGCCCCAAATGTGTATTAATCCCCCACTGAAAATAGTCCCTACCAAAAGCACTATTTTGTCTTGTTAACGTACAGTTTGCTAAAAACTTCCTGGGCCTTTATAAAAAAAATAAAATAGAGATATATATAAGATATCATGCAGTATCACATTTCCAATCAGGACAGTTAATCATAAATGAAGTATCTCAGTATGTCTCAAATGCTGGTCTCTAATAGCTGCAAGCCAGAAGTGTTTTATCTGCCTGTGTGGTTGGTGAAAATACAGCAGGCAGACCATCTGACACCGGCAGCCATCTTTGCAGTTTAGAGATCTTATAAATTTGACAAATGAGGAAACACGAAATTAATGCCTGAAAATTTGTGCTATAAAATGATAAAATATGCAAACCACATTCAGGCATAATCAGCTGCTTTATGAAATAAATGTTTATCTCCAGCAGTTTGTCTCTGACACCAAAAGATGAAATCCTTAATGGTTCCGCATAAACAAAACATACTTCTCAGAAAAAGCCAATTTTATTCTCATCCAAATGCAAAATTAGAACTATTTATGACTTAAAATCAGCAACAGAACAATGACTCACACACACTTACATGTGCGCACACATCTGAGGCAGCAGCTGTATTTTGATTCGCTGTGATTAGGGTCTTTTTGTGTCTCTGTGTGAACCAGAGCTTATCAGTGTAGACTACCACACACTTATGGGTACCCTGCTGAATCTCTGAAGTGTGTGCGTCACAGTGTGTATCCCCCTTTATTAAGGAACCGCGCTCTGAGATGGCACTGATGAGTCAGCTTTGCCAGAATAGGATAACTATTAGAGGAAATATCTCAGTTTCATTACCCCTCTTCCCTGACTGTCGCCATGTTTCTATGATCGGTTACCTCACCAATGTTTCCCTCACCTTCTGTTCTCTCTTTTTGTATGCAAGTGCAACAGCTGATTCCTTTGGTCCTTAAGGTAGCACACAACTTTTAGTGAAGAATTCCAGCAGAGTCCATCAGTGAGTGGGTTCAAAGTGTGTGTGGGGGGAAATGGGTGTAATATTGTTAAGCTGGTGGAGTTTAGTGTAGATTTGGCCAATGCCTCTTTCTGAAGGCTTATCCACAGGCTGTTTATCCAGCATCTTTGCATTTGATTATAAGATCTTCCCTCCACAGTAAATCACCAACTTTCTGACGTGGATTACACACACAAGAAATCAGATATGGATAGACACATAAACATGCACATCCTGTGCAAAAGACTTTAACCTCCTCATGCAAGAAAATCATCTGGTTTCATTTACCAACGCATGAAAGACCATAAAAAAAGCTTAATTGTTATCTGCAGACATTTGAGAAGTATGCAAATAGGATTTAGGTATTTCCGTTGTGTAAAAGGTGAAAAGGCAGTGAGCAGCAGCAACGACTCTTAAACTGAGCCAAAGAATGGGAACATTTAGAGGCTGAGCATAATTCATTCGTTTAATTTCCTCTTGGATGTTCTCTGAAGCGTGTCACTTTGAAGGCCTGTTCATGTTGAGTCGGGAAAGCTGTTACATTATACATGTTTATGAGGCCAAGGAGTTATGTCAACATGGGATTCACAGCACAAGCCTTGATGTCACGGCCCATCTTGTAATCTCGTGTGATCCTGTTTACGTCCTAACGTGTGATTGGTTATCGTTTCAGGCAGGCGAGTGGTGCGAGCCGATCACGTTGCGTCCGCCCAACGAGGCCACCTCGTCCACTCCGGTGCAGTACTGGCAGCATCACCCCGAGAAGCTCATCTTTCAGTCCTGCGACTACGAAGCCTATGTGAGTCCTCCTCACTCTTGGATCTGTGTGCATTCACAGTTCAAATATGTATATTTGCATCTGCAACTAACTGTTATTTTCATTATCGGTTCATCTCCAGATGACTTCCTTGATTGATTGTTTGGTCTATAAAATGGTGAAAGTTTTCTTGCTTTGTCCGGCCAACAGTCCAAAACCTCAGAAAGACTAATTTGAGAAACATTTGAGAAGCCAGAACCAGCACATTCTTTGCGTTTTCTTAAACAAACAAGCAAACACTTAAACGGCTAATCAATTGCCATGATTTTCTGTTAACTGACTTGATCAATACAAACCCTGAGGTAATAATAAAGATCAAAGACCCTCAGTTTCACCTTTCAGTTAATACTGCACTCAGTTATTCTCAGCACTTTGGTAAATTTAGACGTTTTCCAGTTACATAAAGGATGTTATATATCCACGTTACCACGGATACAGCCTTGCACTTTCTGGTCATATGCTCAGCATCCAGACTGGAATGATTACTGACTTGGAGCAGGTAAAACAGTGCAGAAAAGCTATTTGAAATGCCATTGGCTCTGAGAAACAAAGAGAGGGATATAATTGGGTATCTCAGAAATGCACAGTGGTGAAGACGTGGAGTAGATGTGAGCTAGATGATGAAGTAAGAGAGAGCGGGAGAAGGACCAAGAACAGAAGGACAAGAAAAGATGACTGAGGCAGTGAATACGAGAAGTTTCACAAGAGCGAGTCAAAAATCACTCTTTTGTTTTCTCACCTCAGACGATGGATAGCAACAGCGTGGACCATTAGGCTTCTGACAGATGTATGAACACACAGGAAAAGTGTTTCGGGGGGGGGGGGAGGCACAACAGGTGGGCCACCCAGGGGGAAATATGGAGGTGCTTTCATGGAGCCGTTTATGACAACATCTCTAATGCCTGCCGTCCCAGGACAACAGGCTCCAGAAAGCTCAGAAAGTGAGATAAATGAGCGGGAGTCACAACAGAGGGGGAGGCAGAGCGCTCAGTAGGAATACTGGCAAGCTGGAGGGAGATAGAGAGAGAATAGGAATAAATTAGATGGATAAGACAGAGTATTGTGTTTGTGTTAATAGAGAAAAGGGGATGGTACGAAGCCAAAAGGACAGAATAAAAGATGCATCAGCACTGTTCTCGTCTTCATCTCAGGCTCCAAATAAACAAAACCCTCTCCACTTTCTACCTCGGATGACAACTTTATTATGTCAGCTTTACAACCAGAGCTGGAAAATATTACCTGAAGTTATTACAAATCCATATCCAGTAAAACCCTGCAGACGCCATTACCACACCCTTCATCATTAACAGCCACTGTTATCTCAACATTGACTCTGTGTGCTCTTTTATATGAATCCTAAAGCTTCTGTAGATACAGCGAATATACCGAATATTATGGAATTTGATCTGGAAACTAATACTAAGACTTGTGTGTTTGTGTACGCCAATGATTGCTGCCACAGAAACATGGTACACAAGACAGCAGCTTGTCTGCAAACCGTAATGCAATTTCTAGGATAACAGCCAGCAACCCTGCCATAACAGCGATTTAAGATTGTTACTTTGAGTCAGGACAAAGTACTAAAATGCCCAGATGACCTCCCCTTCATCTGCCAAGGACCAGCCCAGACTCCTCAACTGAAGAAATGACTGAGTTACAGTCTGTGCTACATGAAAAGTAACTCACCACGCAGAGCAATTTGCACAAAAGGTTGTTTTGCCTCCGTAATCAAATGCACCGCTAATCAAATGTAGGATAAATCCTCTCATGTACATACTCACAGGATTTATACTCAATACTTTAATCCTTGATTTTGGAGTCATTTACTGTAAAGTCAGACAGATGAGATAAAAGAAGCTGTGAATATTTCTCCTCTAATCCGCTACACGCCTTGTTAGGGTCCCACTGTAAGAAATAAGGCCTGCGAGGTGTTGAATGTCACACCATTAAGTGCTCTAATGTTGACATAAACATTGTCCCTGTAAAACACTTGTCACCATTAGTACCTTCTTTATTAAATCAGATACTACGTGTGCAGAATGTCTCATCCAGAGAGAAAGACCTGCCAGACTCCGGCATTAATGTCTCTCCAGGAGCCTCTCAAGGTGGACGAATCACCGCTGTGTGTCTGTGCTTTTATTTCAACTCCATGTTAGTACAGCTGAATGTAAACACAGCTTACATAAAGTACTTATTTGTCACAGAGAAGTACACTATAACTAAAAGAAATACACATATTTCACTTTTTTTGTTAATTAAGACGATAAAGTCAAAAGCACAAAGACAATGAGAAGAAATCCGCTATATTGCAAAGCAGTTTCAAAAGCAAGTCATCTTTTTATTAGAGTGAAGTGAGTGAAGTGTTATGTTAGATTATGTAGGAAGGCTCCCACTCCGTGTCCGTCACGTCATCATGGGTGAGTAACTCCACTGTTGACTCTGTTAAAGCCCCGGCTGAGCTGGTTGGTTATTAAGACCTGGCCGTGGTGTAAGCTGGTGTAAGCTGGTGTAACCTGAACAGGCGGAACAGTAAGGAAAGAAGTACCCTGGTGTTAAGTGGTCAGCAAAGACTGATGGGTCCAGGATGCTAAATCCGCTGCTGCTGAAGCTTTGTATGTGAGATTAGACTGCAGTCACGAAGCTGCTGGATTGTTAGAGCTGCTGTCAACATCTGGGTTCAACTACATTTTTTTATCTTAAATTCAGCTGTGACTGACAACAGATAAAGTCCTTAAAAACAAATTGTGCAAATGCAAAACATTTCCTGGTTCAATCTTCTCAAACGTGCAGCAAACTTTGGCATGTCCACTAGATCTGGAAATAAAACGATGCCTGGCTGCACAGCATGGGTTCACAAAGACAGACCCACTGGAGTGTGTGACAGAGATGAGGAGGTTCATGTTTCCAGTGTTTTGTGATGAGCCATGTCCAGACACTCTCATACACATTATTCCTTGTGTGTATTCACTAAGCATGACTGTGTGTCTTCTCCACAGTACCTGGGCTCCATGCTGGTGAAGGAGCTGAGAGGGACGGAGTCCACACAAGACGCTTGTGCCAAAATGAGGGTAAAGCACAGCCTAACACACTTTACTTGTGCTATTGTTAGCAGAGAGCCAACTCACATTAACATCTATTGTTGATCTGGGAACACGGAGACGGTGCTGAAGAGAAGTGAAGTGAGTCTTATGCGTGAATTTAAAAATGAATGCGAGTTGTTGTACTTTTCTCCAAAACACCTTAGTGGACCTTTAAATCTGGGACAGTCTCATACTCAGTGCCCTTCCACTCACACGAGAACTTAAATTAAAAACATCACGATGCTGGATTAAGTGTATTGAGGGATTTATTTTTAATATCCTCGCCTGAGTGGCTCGATACCTCTTTTACCTCAAACCACCTTATCTCTTCCTCTCACTGTGTCGTTTTGCTGCTCACTCCTTTTTTCTTCCTCTCCTCTCTTTATCCCTGCTGTTATCTGTCTCCTGCTATCATGTCTCTGCTTCCTGCTCGCTCACTCTTTCCATATTTTCCTGTAACACTGACTCCCTCTCTCCTCTGGCCTTCAGTTCACATCCCTCTCTCTCTCTCACCCTGAGCTGCTGCAGTGTGAAGATACATTTTAATATTCATGAGCAGAGCTTTCTGTTTCTCTCCCCTCCTCCCTCTTTTCTTCTGTCTCTATATTTATGTTTCCACATCACAGGGCATCTTTCTTTCTTTCGTCTGTCCTCCCTCAGTTTGACACACCTTTGCTGGACACCAAGGTCGCAATTAAGTGCAATGAGATGCCAGTACATTTGTTACCGCGTGAACGTACCTTCCTTCTTTACCCGCTCGCCCCTGTTCCCAGCATCCCTCCTTTCATCCGCTCCTCCATCCTTCCACTGTGGAGGCAGATGTGGAAGTTTAAATCCCAACTTCACAGCCTCTAGCTGGGTATCTGCCAGTGAAGTCAGGCAGCGCTGCCTTTGTCAGCTTTTCCACACTACCTGATCTTGACAAGGCCGAAAGCGCAGCAGCAACACGCTGCGAGCGGGGAGGAAAGAATCAGAACAAAGAAAAGAAACTGATATGGAAAAGGATGGTTACGAGTAGATTTGACAAGGAGGAGAAAGGAGGGATGGAGTGTGATAGAAATATGGATACTTGGGAGGATTTGACAAGCGATGAAAGACAAAGTGATACTGAGAAAGCAGAAAGGGACTTATCTCACATCCATTTATTTGAATATATAAAAGCTTTTGGCAGGTAGAATGACAGCTGGGAGTGTGACGCTGACATCGCTGTACATCACATGATTCTCCACAGCACCACACTGCATAATGAGTTTAAATATAGGTAATGGAGATACATTAAAGTGCCAATATGTAAATAAAAGGAAGGAGGAGACATATACAATAGATTGACTGACTGGATTTGCAGACCTGCAGTCGATTGGATTAACAAATGTAATTTAGAAGCATTGTTTTTTTATGCGGCGCCTGACAACCCTTGACCTTCGGAGATGATTGGAATTGACTTCAATAATCAAGGAGGACGTCATTATTCATTAATTTAAAAGTTCAATAAAGCAACTGATACCTGCACCCTATTTTGGCTATTATGTATGTACAGTACAGTAGTATGTATAATAATAATAATAATACCTCAAAAGTCATTGCTGCCTCTCTCCTGTTTTGTGTCTCTTCCTTTTGTTTGTTGTGCACTCCAAGAAGTCGACAGAACAGATGAAGAAAGTGCCGACCATCGTACTCTCCGTGTCGTACAAAGGAGTGAAGTTCATAGACGCCACAAATAAGGTAACACTCCCAGCCCACTTCCTGTGACGCCTACTGGAAATAACACTTGAAAGGTCAGGCTTCTGAACATGACCATGAATGACATTCAGAGGAGTCAGGAGCGGCCAGCACCGCAGCGCTGACATCTGCTTTCACTGCAGCCCGACTGATTTCAAACTATATGGTGGAAAAATCAATAAGGTGTAGAAGAGGGCAATAATCAGTATGGAACAGATGAGACAAATCAATAACAACCTGCTTAGTTCATTAAATCCTTAATGGAATGTTGAGCTCATTTAAAATTTTAATACAAAAAATTTAAAAAGCGCAATTTCACACAGTTATCATCACCTCGTTCCTTTTCCATCCAGAGTGACATTTGAGTGAAGGCGTGTGACAGCGCGTCCAACTTGGACAGAAAAAGAGTTTGTAAATGTGTGACTGTGTAATGAGTTTGGGTCGCCGTGCCAATATTAAGTGAAGGCAGTTGGGAGCAGTTTAGATCTGGCTAATAATTTCACACTAAAGAGTCAATTATTCCTACCAGGTACTGATTCCTGTGATTACGTGTGAAAGACAGCAGGATGTAATCCACCAAGTGGGTAAAAAAAAATGTGGCAGGAAACAATTTTAAGATAATTACAAACAGCTCGTTTGCAAAAAAGAATGTATTTAAGCCTCTGTTGTGCACAAAAGCACACACACAAACACACAACAGGACAGCAGAATCAGCAGTCAGTGCTCCTCCTCAGGCAGCTCTGCAGACTCGTGTGCTGTCTGTCTTTGCCACAACAGCTTAATGTTATACCTTCCTCTTCTCTTGACTGCATGGTTACAGAACACAGATGAGATCAGATGTGCTGGTACTGCCTCTAACATGGCCATCAGGCAATCGTAACTCATTTTACATCACCACTTAGCCTGCTCAGAGACACGGTTTGTTCCTGATATATAGCAGGTCCTCACATCCTACTGTAACGTATGTACCGAATAGAGAATGAGACGAGGGCAATAAATCAATTAGGTGGATAAAGCACACTAAAAAGGGAAATAAAAAAGGGGCAGTGGCTGTACCTTTTTTTTTGTGAAAGTAGTAAATCTCCTCTATTCTCTCTCTTTAGCTTATGTGCTGTCCCAGTGTACAAAAAACTAAACTAGAGAGTGGAGTTCTCGCTCACCTTACAAAAACAACTAACATGTAGATGCTGACAAAATAAGCATGTTTTCCTGAAACTGGGGCTGTTGTATAATTCACAGCACTGAGGTGTGCGTTAATTAACACAAAAAAGTCTGGGTGCTCTCCAGTGACATTACCAGAGGACAAACATCAACTCAGTGACTCCAGAAAACTCTCAAAACAATATTGTGCTATAGTGATTATGGTTTTGGGATGTGTGAAATGAGATGAATAATAAATCAGATTTGTTTTTCCATGAAGTGGCTCACTGGAGATAATCAACAATCTCTTTCTGCCCCCCCTCCCTTTTCTCTTTCCCTCTCTGCAGAACATCATTGCAGAACACGAGATTCGTAACATCTCGTGTGCGGCTCAGGATCCAGAGGATCTGTCTACATTTGCCTACATCACCAAAGACCTCAAGTCCAGTCACCACTACTGCCACGTCTTCACTGCTTTTGATGTGGTCAGTACTGCCACTGTGTTTTTATAAGCGTATATCATATTCATATAACATCACCTTGTATTCTCACGCCTGTTTGCCTTCACCCCATCGGCAGAACCTGGCGTATGAGATCATCCTGACGCTCGGCCAGGCCTTTGAGGTGGCCTACCAGCTGGCCCTGCAGGCCAGGAAGAGCGGCCACGGCTCGTCCACGCTGCCTGAGAGCTTTGACAGCAAGCCCAGCAAACCTGTCCCCAAACCTCGTGTCAACATCCGCAAATCTGTAAGCATCGCTGCCGCCGCACTACTGAAGGGAAAATCCATCCTAACCTGAACTTCACATTTGATAACATCTCTATAAACTGGATCCTCTGCATCTTATAGCTGTTTCACAATAAGCTTAAGGTTTAATAAGGTTTCCAAAATCAATATACAGAATTGTTTTAAGATGGATTTTCACTTTAACTTCTGACATCACCTTGTAACTCTTGAACTCAAATGTAGCTGTTATGTATCTGCTTCTTAACAAATCTAACCAGCATCCCATCAGCTCTGTCCCATTTACCCTGGAATCTGTCCATTCTCTCTGCTCTGATTTGTCCCTGCTCAAATACGTCGTTTTCACCTCTCAGTGCAATTATCCTGGAACGTGTGTGTGTGTGCGCACGTGCATGTCTTGGCCCAGCGGACAGTGTGGTGGAGGTGGATATTTGATCTGTTAACCATCCACTCGATGTTGTTGTCCCTGCAGTCTCTTACACACTGGGCTGATTGATGAGGCCTGTTTACGTAGGACTCTGGGGAGGCTTGCTTGGCTCGCCTCGCTGTGTGTGTGTGTGTGTGTGTTTGTTTTTAAGAAGATAAAGAATCCTCATGTGGAAGACTCCTACATGCTGCAGCCTTGCATGGAGAATTCATTTATTGATATTTCAGCCCATGAGTGCCTCATCAAAGATGCAGTGATGTTCAGGGGTCTCTGATGTGTCTGAGCAGAACTCTGTAGAATCTGTAGACCAGCCTGTTTATAGTGTTTTCAGTGTGTTGGATTTTTGCTTATGCTTAAGCTGAATCACGCTTAGGTTTGATAAAATGTCGTTGATTCAAAAGAGGCAAAAATTTCAATGCCTTACTTTGAGAAATACAATTTAAAAATGCTCCAAAATTGGCTTCATTTATATTTTAATCGGAAGCAAATCGATCAAAATTTTGAGTCTGATTGGTAATTTAATGCTAGCTTTCAAAACTTAAAAAGGTGCCCTCTGGAGTTTCTCACCAAAGCGCTTCATTGAGATCTAACAAACACGTTGAATACATTTCCTCGTAAAACATTTGCTAAGTAAAATGTTTACAATATTTGTAACTGGGCATGGTTTCCATCCATTTTTGTTGCTTGCAGTGTTCCTCTTCACTGCCTTCGTGGGTAAATTACTACGCTTCTTTGCATATTACCGCCACCTACTGGCAATCGCTGGAATAATGTGGAACCCTACTGGTCAAACACGCCACAGGGTCCCTTTTAACAGTTGTCTAATTTTAGTTAGTAACAATTACGTGTTGTCGTTTGATACCCAGCCCTTTGTGATATGAGATACTTGTGTCCCACATTCTATCATGAACTTCTGTGTGCGTGCATGTGCGCGTGAACGTGTTTCATGCCTCCTCCAGCCACAGCGTCACAAAGTCTGTCAACCTCCCATTAACCCCTGACAGAGCTTTAAAATAGTCCTGACTAAAAACTGACAAAACCCACTCTGTGCACACATCCCTCCTCCACCGACACACACCGGCTGGCACAGCAGCACCTGTGTCTGAAGGACACGGTATAGAGTTCCAGTGGCTGCTATATCAGTGTACTTCCACCACATTCAGGCCATTTACATACAGAGTCATGGAAGAAAGAGATGGTGACGGAGGAGAGTTTATAAAGTTGGAGCGAGACAGTGAGAGATAAGAGGAGCACATGCTGTGTGTGCGTGTGTGTGGGGTCTTGTGCCTACAGTGATGATAGACGATGGCATGTGTACACACAATCTGCTGACTCTGCAACCATTACATTAACCATTAATTGCCTCTATCCTCACTGTGTGTGTGTGTGTGTGTACTTAATGGCTGTGGTGTGCAGCAGGGCAAAGATACTGCAGGATTCACTTAATATTCCTGCCACCTGCCAGCCATAATCTCCATCCTGCAGCACCTCTCAAGCCCCTGTGCTTTAAAATACTGCTGCTTTGTTTCTCTGTAAATAGACTATGTATCTCCACCCCCCCCCCTTGTCATGTCGTTTGTGTTACAGCATATCTGCCTGTAAATCTCCCTCAACATCCACTTAACCTGCGCTTATGAGTTTGAGCGTGTCGGATATGGCTCTGCTGTCTTTGATCGGCATGTTACTGTAATCTGAGTGTTGCTTCAAAATGGGATTGAAAGATGTGGGCCAACAATGTTACTGAGTTTTACAACCGTGTTTCTTAAAAGGAGTGAAAAAGCCTCCCGGTGAAGTGACACGTAGCTTGTTTCCAAGCAGCTGGTTCCTTTTTTTGGTGGTCTAGGAGCCTTGAATTTACTTTAATTTAAAAAACTCAACAAGCCATCTCAGCTCATTTGCAGAATTTTACTTTGGGGGGGAAACGTCTTGTGAAGATGCGTTTGCACCGTGAGGTTTTGTGCAGTGTCCATATTTGTTTCTGCCATGCGGGAGTAGCTGTATAAATGTGGCGTAACATGGTCTACTCTTGCTTTAGTTTTATATTGCAGTAATGCTGCGGTCCCACGCTTGTTGCCAGGGCGATGACTTTGCTGCCATGTTGTTGCCATGGTTTTGCTTTGGTTTTGGAGTGTTGTTGCCATGCAGCTGCTCTGTCATTGCTTGTCGCTGTGTTGTTTTAGTGTTGGTGTTGCTGAGCTGGCCCACTTTGACCTGTGTATGACCTCTGCCCCTGTAGGTCATCATGCCCCCCTCCAGCCGCTGGTCACTGGGCCACATTTACACCCCTCACCGGCCTCCTCTCCACCCTCCTCTTCCTCCCCCTCGACTCTTCCATCTTCCTCACAAAGCTCAGTCACAGGTCCTCAACGCTTTTCCTTCTCTATTCCTTTGTTTCCACATGATTTTCTTTTAGTTGAGGAGAAAGCGGCGTCTGTAAGTGGTTCCATTGTATTCTGTCGCTTTTCTTCAACTGACTGCATCGTGTGTTCTGTTTGCAGTGACTGTCTCATTCTTCAGTTACTACCTCTATCTCCATATCAACAGTTAGTAGCTGCATCGCTTTAAAAAATATAATAAAATAAACAGATGTGACACTTCAGTCTTGCCACGCCAGCCCATTTCTTTACAGCCAACACAGAGCCGAATGCAGACCTGGACTTTAGTGCCTCAGTCAGTTTTAATGTGTCCCCCTGCACAGATTCAACCCCTGGATGGGGATACAATACCTCCTTAAAGATGCACATTTGTGATGGTAAATGTGTAAATAAGAAGTATTCAAAGCAGTAACCCCTACTCTTAAAATGAGCCGAACGTTTATTAAACCACTTCAGTCCATTGAAACCTTCATTGAATGTTTGGAATGAGCTTTTTTACAGCGTTTTCCCCTCTGATCCACTGTTTCTCCCTCATCCACATCTTCATCTTGCACACGAGGCAGTTGAATTTTGCCCTACAAGCTTCAGTGTGCGAAGAAGTGACCACTTGGATAACTGAGGTTGCTGTCCTGTGAAGGTTTGCAGAGTCAAATCACACACTGGAAGTCCCGGCTGCAGCATTACTTGTGTTCTGACTCTTCAGCACTAAGACAAAACACGGTGGTGTTATTATTTAGAAGGGAGGCACAGGCAGGCTTCATGTGTGGTCGATGAAGTTCAGATTGATCCTGGTGATGCTCCGAACGAGTTCTTCACCAAGCATGATGGTGTTGTGCTGCCGTCCTTAATCCTGTAACCCCATAACAAGATTATAAGGTCTTGCTGTGGTTGTGTGAGAGGATAGAGAGCTGGATTAATATTGGTTAGTTTCCATTTGTTGCTGTAGCAGTGTGTTGACAGAAGATAAGAGAAACATGGCTGTTCGTGGACTGCAGAGATTAACCCTTTTTGCTCCAGAAGTAGATCTCTTTTTTTTTCTTTTTATTCTATCGTTGGATGTTTATTTTTGTATAGATATTTAGGACAAATTATGTCTTCTGCTGTAAAAACTGCAGCTCTCACAGTCAAGTCTCCCATCCCTCCAAATCTTCTGAAAATAAGCCAAAAGATTGGAGGAAAAAAACTCCAGCAACAAAACCCAGCTGCTTGATTGGTTGCAGTGAGTTATTTTTGAAAGCAATGTAGACCGGTTGGTTGGTTTCTCAGCTTTGAAGCCACAGTAGCTTCACAGCGGCAGACAAGAGTCCACAGCTCCTGGATGTACAGCACATAGTAATCGTACAGGACCGACAGGACTCTGCATTTAGAAATGAATGGATGTGGAAAATTTAAATAATATCTTTGTCCTTATGTCATGCTGTGACCTTTGATCTGCTTTCTTATCTGTAATCCCATCTCCCCTCACATTTGAGTTCTTTTCCATTAAATTACTTTGAAAGAAGAACACCCTACATCTAACTCTGTTTTCACTGACTGTATTAACATGAAATTCAGGAAAAAGTATCAGAAGCCCTACAGTGTGCAAAATGTGTCATGATGAATTGTTCGGTTTGAAAACATGCAGCACAAATAAATACAATGTGTAGTATTTGCAAAATTGAGAATATAAAAGGTCATTGAAAATAATTGGGTTGTTTTCCCTACTTCTCTCCTCTCCCACGTCTGTGTGTCAGATGGAGCAGCCGTCCATGGACCAGAAGGGCCACGCCAACGTGCCGTGGATTGTGGAGCCGGGTCAGGAGGCCAAGAGAGGAGTCAACACCAAGTACGAGACCACTATTTTCTAACATACACCCGCCTTGTCCACTCCTGTGTGTGTGCGCCTTTCAGAGGTTGCCCTGTACTGGGGCCCCGCCCCGGAGTTGGGCACGAGCGACGCACGCCGCCGCGTCACCTCGCCGGCTGAAAAATAAAAAAACAAACATCCAGCCCCGCCCCCAATAGCCGAGCCTGTCCACTGCATGATGACGTTTGGCGCTGCGCTGTCTCTCTTCTTTCTCCTTCGTTTCTGTTCTCCCCCCTTTGGCCTGGGCCCCATCCTCCTGCCTGCAGGGCTGGCGCATGACCTTTGAACCCAGGGCTGTGGTGCACTTCTGTCTCCACCTGTAGGGGAAATGGTCAGCTCAGTTTTTCCACTTCCTGTTTGTCGGTCAGTCAGTTGTTCTGCTTAAAGCATCTTGTTTTGGGGGGTTTTTTCTTCCTGCTGATGGGTGCAACCGTTTGGCTTCGTCTCTCTCCTTTTTTCTCCTCTGACTGCCTCCATCCCTCGCTTTTCTCTACATTTCAGCCCCTTTGTCCAACTTCCCCCTGGCAATTAGAATGAGATTTGTAATCAGATTACTGCTAAGCGCTGTGACAGTGTTTTAGCTGTCTGTTGAGCCCAGTGCGGGAGCTGACACTGACGAGGGCTGTTGTCACAACATGACAACCGGAGGAAAGTTCCGACTTTTTAGACGTTTTTTTATCGAGGAGGAGAGCTGGATTACAGGAGAGGTGATGTAGCACAGTCTTACTGTGACTCAAAGTGGTTCATCCAGCAGGCTACTAGAATGTATTTTAACTTTTTGATTCTTTCTATCAGATTTTTTTTTTTTTAATTCTCAAAAAAAACCTTGTAAATTTCTTTAACAACTTGACCTGTGGCACAGGAAGAAGTAGGTGTTTTGGGGTTTTTTTGTTCAGCACATGTGTGTATATATGTTCAGAATTATTTTAACAACATTGATTTTTACCTGACCTTAAACCTTTATTTTATTTTGGGGGAAAAAATCTTGTATGTAAGCGGTTTAGCATGTGGCTTGTGAGACGCATGGTGGCCATTTTGGAATTGCTGAGCAGGGTGGCCAGTGGAGAGGCGGGGTGTGAGGGCTCTCTCGATAAGTGATGTCATCTCATTTGCAGGGCAATGCCGGACGCTCATGTCTATTACTGTGGAATGCAAAGAATGTAGCCAGCCCTAAACACGGACCTTGTCACACACACAATGCAAAATGGACTACAAAGGACCCTGTTGCTCACTTTTCAAAAGGACTACAAGATTTTAACATTCTTCATCCACATGATGCTTGACACAGTAAACATGAAACACACTAACAGGACTGTATCTTGACAGACGAAGGTCTGCTCTGAATGTACACTTCTTTGAAAGCAGGATCTGTTTTATGCACCCAGCTGGGAGGCATGCCCTGTGAACTTTTGGGCAGTCAGAGGGTCTCCATGGAGATGGAGTATGGTTACAGGGCATGGGTTTGAGGACGTCTGGCTGGCTCTCTTGGTTTTTAAAAATGTTCTTTAAAGTCAGAAAATAGAGATATATGCACAAGCGTGTAAATGTGATTGGACGAGCTGCAACAGGTGTGTCTCCTCATAGCGGATGATGAACCTACGAACAAAACAGCATCTAGCGTTTAAAAAAAGTATTCTATTCGTATTGCCCGACATTTTAATGTTTAATATCAGAGTATTATATTACCATGACTATGATTATTCTTGTGCAATTCTTGTCTACTGTTGTCTTAATGTTACATTATTTTTCTATGATGAGATGAAAACCTTGGGCTTGAGAATGATGGCCATCCTTTAAAAAAAAAGTCTGAACCTAGATGATCATGTTGTACACAGAGTGAATGTTGCAGGTGGCTCGCCAACTCGTCAGGTCAAACCCTCCGTCATTTCTCATGGGGCTCTACTCTTATCTAGCAGATGTACTATTTTAAACGCAGTATTACTGTATCATTTGGATGAGACTTGGTCCAATTATAAAATGTACATAGATATTTTGCCAACTCATTGTTCATACATGTAATGTAAAAGAGAAAAGAATAAAGGATTTGCAGTATGTGGCACTGGAAACAAGGTACCAAAATAAAGGTTGGAAATGAAATAAAGTAGTAGATTGTAGAGATTTGAGTGAAAACTGAAATGGATTACTTGGTGACATCACTGCTGACCAACTTATGTACATAGGCTTGGGCTTCCAGCACACTGATTTTTGTAATTTTGGCCATTATTTATATCCTTGTAAAGCACATGGAATAAAATATGACATGTAAAACCATCATTTTTCCTTGGGGTCAAGTTGTCTTCAGTTATTTCCTTTTTCCACTGACTACCAAGAATTACAGTTTGTGGCTTATTTTAGCCACATCATCAAAACCACTTTATTTGGAGGTAAAAGTAAGCGCACCCAAAAGTATTGGAACTAATCTCTTATTGAACATGAAAACTGGGTACACGCACATTTACGACAAGTACAGTAGATAAAGGTTGGAGCAGGAAGTCCGTCTGGAAATGTGTGTTTTTCTTGCCACCGTCTCACTTCTTTATAGCAATGTCACTGCGTTCCCACATCTCAGCAAAACCCTAATGTCTATAATCCAAAGAATAATGATCGCGATCCAAGCCATCGAATATCAAACTGACCTTACATACGATCGCAGTGAGCGTTGCTCAGGTTGAATCCAGTACCAGGCTGGGATGACAGTGACTTCAGAGCTCGCTCGACCTCCCTCACTCACTCCAGGCCCAGCACCTGAACACAGACAGGACGGCTATTCATCTTCTGCAGAATTCATTCATCATTAAACAATACAATAAAGAATTGTTTGTATACTAATTGCTACACTAAGTAGTTGTATTGGGGGATTTCTTGCAGGACTAAGGGGAAACTTTAATTAATAGATTAATTCTCGCAATTAGGGATAGATTTCAGCGTTTGGCATTCAACCTGGTTAATAAATCAGCAGGATGTTGACCTCACTCTCCCTCCATTGAAGTTGTATGTTGCCATGTGGGGAGTTCCCTCGCATTGGACTCGTGGGAGTGATTCACACCTTCAGGTTATGAAAGTCATTAGTGACGCACAAACTGACAACTACATTGTTGTGAAACCTTTGGAGAAAAGATGTTGCAATGGTGTTATCAGTCGTGAGAATTAAGAGTCTCCTTCCCACGTTTAACCCTACTTCATTAGCCAATTACATTGTCAGAGCAGTCAAGTTTCTGCCTTAGCACGCGATTGCACGCATGACACAGTAGTCACCACAAGTTTCACCATCAGCAGTGCAAGGTTATATACAGATAATGTGAGCATCAAATTAAATCATTAAAGCTGAACTGTGCCAACACCAAAACCTAAAGATCAAGAAGGGTTTGGGCTGGGGTGGAAATTAGCACCAGCCACTAATGATGAATTTAAACATCATCTGTCAGTGGCTGGTAAAAAGAGGATTTCCCATACTAAAAGGTCGCAACATACAAGGTTAAAGTTCGGTTAAGTTACAACCGACTGAACGCAGCAGCAAGTTGTAAAATCCGAGCTATGCACAACACTCGAGGTCGGCTCAGCACCTCGGACTTCTTCACAGGACAAAGACGACTTGCAAAACTGGAGTTACTACTGATAGTCAAGTAGCTCTCCCTGTGTTCTGGCCATCATCGGAAACTCGTAGCTGTTCTTTCTGCCGAACAGGTTAGAAGTGATTAACAGTGATCAGATGAACAGAGGCTACACCGCAACTCCAGTTAGTGACCGACTGCTGCCAGACATCAGAGGTCTGCAGCGGGTCAGCGGTTAGCTGCCTTCTCATCAACTCAATCAACTCCCTCCACACAACCCGACTGACACTTTGATACTTGTGGTAATAATAGACCAGGCTGTAGCGTTTCCATGGCGACCACATCCCCTCACACAGTTTGACCCATAAGCCTCTATGTAATGTTGAAAAAAAAAAAAGTACATTGACACGGCCATGATAAGTAAGCAGTGAACCACGACAGCAGCCATTTACTGACTTCTGTGCTAATGTAGAAGTCTAAAATGCATGTTTCCTTATTATACTGACTTTTCCGCTGATTAAACGTGCTTCACCTGCATGTTTCTCCATGGGAGGCAGATAGATTGTGACAATATGTCCCAGTCTCTGGGCCAGACTTGAGCCTTTTGCACATCATTTCGGACGAATTCCGCGGCTAAACAGATGCATGTAGCTAAAGGCACCACCCTGGAAGCACACTTAGCATGTCATCTTCCATCACATCTCTTTCCTTTAAAGCTTAGCAATGAGGGATTTCATTAAACAAACATGAAGAGGCTGGCAGAGTTTGGAAGTTGCAGCCAGAAAATAAACCTTGAAAGGATCTACAGTGGCACGAGGCAAAGGTAAGTGTATCTCAGGTAAACAAGGGCTCTTAATGTCAAATCATGCACATTTAGAATTTCTGTTTCCTCTTAAAAAAGAGGATGTTGTTGATATACACTGATATTTTCTGATGGTCGGTTCCAAAGTGTCCAGATTTGCTGAGCTCCAATTAATCTCATCGTCGCCTGGATCTTTTGAGTAAAAAGCAATATGCAAAACACTGGTAGAGCTGAAATCGATTAGTTGATTAGTTGAAAATTAATGGCCATTTAAATCATTTATCAAGCAAGAAATGTCAAATTCTCTGGTTGTGGCTTCTCAAATTTGGGCATCTCTGGATTTTGGACTGTTCCATAAACAAAATCATATGTGATGACTTCACCTCCGGCTCTTTTACCATTTTCTGATGCATTATAGACCAAACAAATAATCAATAATTGAGAATATGAACTGCAGATTGATAGATAGTGAATATAATGGTTAGTTGCAGCCCTACATGCGTCACATACATATTTAATAATAATTTCATATCCTCTGCTGCTCATCTCATATTCAGGCCACAGGTTGTAAATATTAATTAGGCTGCTGCGGTCTGTAGAATCTGAATATTTGAGTTTTTGTAAATTATAATTTGCCTGCAAATGTGAAAAGCTAAACTTAAATTTGATTTGATAAGACTTGAATTAATACTTAAGGTTCATGCTTGCTTAAACATCCAGTGCGTGTTAACTATAGTATGTTCCACAAATATATACTGTATATAAACAGCTTACTCTCCACTACAACCCTGGTGTTACTGCAAGATTAACACCACTGGTAGTTCTTTTACACATCATTGTTTACCGAGCCTTATTAAAACTGAATAAGAAATAAAAACTGTGTGGTTGTGAGGATGAGCGTCTGTGGTTGAGTGTCTATTAAACTACACTGGACGGACACAATTACGGCCTCTGAAAGGCTGAACAAGCATTTGTTATGAGCCATAAACCGCTGACTGAAAATGAATAGAAGCCACTGGGCTGGTGTCGGAGATTGGAGGAGGACGCGCCGGTGCTGCGGCACATTGACAAAGATTTACTGCCAATCTGCAATTTGGTGCATTCTGTTGAAAACTGACAAAACATTGGACTGTTTGTAAAAGAGCAGACCACTGCGGGGACGAGAGGGGGAGGTAATTCAAGACATTATTTCTGCGAGATTAGACCAGGAGGAGCGGACAGAGGTGCAGCGGCTGCTGTGTTCAGGCTGAGGTGGAGGCGCAGGACTTAACTGGGCACAAAGACGGACACTGAGGAAAGAAAGTGACTGATAATGTCAAGATGATTTGTTTGTTTCTCTCACACACACACACACACACACAC
>JAVQJD010022899.1:0-26709 GCA_036023655.1 Nannoperca australis
AGATTTCTGTCACTTTTTCCTGTTTTCTGAATATATATATATATATATATATATATATATATATATATATATATATACATATATATATATATATATATATATAGCGTTGCTGGTGCAGAGTGAAAGATTGTTGTTGTTGTTGCTGTTGCTGCTCATTACCATTAGTAGTTAACAGGAACCATTGTGCTTCTCCTAAAATACTCTCTCTTTTCAGGTGACATTGGTGGACAGATGGGTTTATTCATTGGAGCCAGCATCCTGACAATCTTAGAAATACTGGATTATATCTACGAGGTACAGTGTCTGTGCAAGCACACACACATCAGCCAATCACAATGTGATAACTGAACTAGCTGTGATATGCAGTAATGTAATAATTAAAAGCTATTGTCCTGCTGGAGTTCTGCCAGAAATCTGTTGCTGCCGGCAGTAACTACTTAACTACTTACAATACACATTAGTGCCTTGTTTATTTTCATTTTTCACAGTATTGACAAAATGTAGTCATTAATTTATCTTTGATATGTGTGCTAGTACAAGTCACTGTTCTTCCCAGTAATAATCACCAGGAAATCTAAGGACAGGCAATGTAAATGATGCTTTTATGATGTATGTGAAGAGTTTGATTTGATTTCCAGGCTGGAGAGAGTAATATCAGCTCAGGTCTGCACTAAGGACATGCTACTGATGCTGGTTATGAAATTACCTTCTTCCTCAGTTATATCCCATTTAAGCTTTCCAGCCAGCTGACTGTCAAATATGTATGAATAAGGGGGGGTGGGGTAGGCTGTAATGCAGACTTGAACTCTTCAGTCTTCGTCTCTTGTCTCCTTCGCTCATCTGTGCTGTTTCACCCACCCTGCTGCTGTGCTATGGGTGAAAGCAGGTGATCAAGCACCGGCTACAACGTCTGCTGAGGCCGCAGAAAGAGGAAAAGAAGAACAAGCAGCAGACCAGCACTGTTGCAACAGTGGGTCTCGAGGAAATAAAAGCAAAGGTACAGAACATACTGCACTGTAAAAGTTTCACTGCTTTATGCCGAGTATACATCTTTCCCTGCAGCACTGTAACTGCATTGGGAAACTACGAGGGAATAATTCCGGGAGAAGCTAATTAATATTTTCCCACTTCTAAAATAATGAAGAATTTATTGTTCCTAATTAGTCCTAACCACTGTGTAAAGCATATCATACCCTGGAGCTTGGATTTGTTATTGCAAAACTTTCTTATGAAGTTGCTTGTATCTGAACAATAGACTTGTTGTCTCACATCTAATCATAGCTCTATCTCAATCCATACTAAATACTAAAACTATAACAGGGTTTTCATTTTGTGGCGAGTCAGCCAGAGAAACTTTTGTTACCATTCAATATTTGCATCTTTGATTAGGTTTGGATTATGTGACTGGCTAGCATCAAATTCTATTTTCCAGGACTCCAAATTAGCTTTAGAATATGGGCAGAAAATCACAGTGCCTGTATATATTCATTAGCAATTCTTAGAAAATGTATTCAAGGTAACCGGGAATTCATCTCTCTATTGACTCAAAATGTACATACAGCACTTAAAAGTAATTTACACTCACACAGTTACGATTAACCTAGATAACCCCTGGCAGTGGTGGAATGAAAGTATATTCACTTAAGTACTGTACTTAGGTACAATTTTGTCATACATGTACTTGAGTGTTTTTATTTTATTTATAATTTTTTTCTTTATACTTTTACTCCACTACATTTCAGAAGGAAATGTACTTTTTATTCTATAAAATTTTCACACTTATATTTACTGTTACTTTCACATAAAAAACATATGATATGCTTATTTGATATGATGCAGTACTACGCTACTAATCTACCCAGTACCTAAATTGGCTTCTCATTGATGAACTTAAATTAAAATCCTCTTACATGTATTGTTTAGTGGTAAAAACAGAATAATATAATACTAAAAGAAGCCTTTCTGCACAATGAGCACTTTTACTTTTCATACTTTGAGTACATTTGGCTGATAGTACTTCTGTACTTTTGCTTCAGTAGCAGAACTATCACCTGTAATGTAGTAGTTATAGACAATTATTTAATTCAGCTTTTACTTAAGTAAAATATCTTTCACCACTGGCTACCGGTATCTTTGTCTCGAACACCAGGTGTAAGTGTTAAACACACCAGCTTACACAGTGTATGAACAGACAAGATCCAAACGTTTCATTTGTAATTTGGCCATCTCACTGAATTAACAATAAAAAAATAAAATAGAGAAAAGGAGAAAATAACAATTGTCATTTTAGCCTGCAAATATTTTGTTGCATTTAGATACATGGCACACGGTATCACTTTTGAATTAAATAATAACATTCATAAGGAATACTACCTTATAAGAAAAGCATTTCCTTTAAATTACAGTTTAAAAGTTCTATGAGTCAAATGACCATCTATAGTATGATCAGTGTACTTCCAGTAGTGTCAGGGTTTAGATTTTTCTGATGTCACTGCACATTATCATTGTCACATATGACATTACACACATGTGAAGCATGATCATGAAGTTGACTCGTTTGCTGTGCTTTCAACAGGAGCCCAATGACATGACACGGAGTCACCCGGAGGGGGCGTACGCCAACACGATCCTCCCCAACCACCACCACCCTCACCCTCACCACCATCACGCAGGGCACCATGGGGTGTTTGAGGACTTCGCTTGCTAGAGCCAACCACAGTTTCCAGTCCTGGTGACACCAAAAGATAAGAGCTGTCTGTGTTGAGATCAATAACAGACCCTCTGCATTTCCGTCGTTCCTTTGCTGTCACCAGTGAAAAGCTACAGCCAAAGTCGAACACCAAACTTGTGCTGCTAACAAAGCACTTGTATGTACAGTATGTAGGCACAAATTGGACACCGCTTTTACTTTTTCTCTCTCTGGATGGGACCCCTCTCAACTTTGTCCAGCTTCACGTGAGAAGTCAGGCACTTTGTGATTTCAGGACCAATTTTTGGTACATGATCACTATAAGGGAACATGAGGAGGACTGCATGTCACCTTGCTCCAGTTTATACTCCAAAAAAAGGAAAAATATGATTTATTTATTCAGCTAGCATCTTTGATTTGTCCTGTCTGTATCCCCCCATTTATCTCTCCTCAAACATTCCTCCTACTTCATGGAAAACACTCTGTACCATATCAAGCCATTACACATTAAAATTATGTACTTATTTAATGATAAACTATTATCTATATGTTCTATATTGTATACAAGATGAGAATACTTCATTAAGCAAACCTTATCCATTCAGAATATGAGGGGAATATTTTTAGGCTGAACTCTATGACCTTGGCTTAGAAGATCTAGCAGAATCTTTCCACATGATACATTTTGTCTGGTTTGTGGTTAAGGTGTTAGAGAGTAGCATTGTACTTGTACATAAAATCAAACTTTAAATTGAGAAAGTTTAAAAACTCTGTTTCGATGGCTGTTGTTTATATTGAGTTAATGCATAACTTCTGTAATATTAATTTGAGTTATTTATACATTTTAGAAAATACATTTATATGACAAAGTCAATCATGATTGTAGCAATTACTGTACACTTTCAATCTGCAGATTTGTTAGACTGCCAAACATCAGTACATTTGTCCAGGTAACAAAAATGGACGATATGGATCGTGACTATTATCTACATCATTTCCTTGTATATGTCTGTTATGTCTTCTTCTTATTCAATTCATTCCTGCCCACCACCCACTCTTCACTTTGGTTAGCATCATAACTTTAAGCTGACACAAGCAATAAGAGACAGAATTTTATTTTTGGCCAAGTCATCACATTCAGTTTGTGGGCCAGTACCGATATAAAAGCGTAGCAGGTATTTACAGTGTAGACCCGGCATGTTTGTATGTTGTGCGAGTGTGTGTGTGTGTGTGTTTGCATGTGCACCTAAACATTTTGCACACATGACTGAGCACATTAGACTGATTCAATTCAGCTGAGCTGATCCATGAAAAGAAGAAAAGTTTGAAAAGCAGAACAGTTAGCAAGGAAGCTTGGGGTTTTATTGCAGTAGTAAGGTTTTTATCTAATAAATGTAGAGCTAGAACAGCTTTAGTGAAGTTTAATTTAAAAATTGCTCCGTAGGCTGAAATTTTCTTATTGGTTGACTCAGTCCTCAATGGGTGGGACAAAGACAACACTTAAAGAGCACAAGTTAGCAAAGCTGGAGTGAAAAAAATAAAAATTTTGATTTTTTCATCGATTTATATATAATCATGTTTGCCATTCTCATGGAAGGTCAGCTTCTTCACCTGCCCTTGTGCACTGCAGGAACACTTAACCTCTGGCTTCCCATAACCTGATCTTTTAAGTTCTTGTGAGGCTTTGGTACCAGGTTCTTCCTCATGTTGTCCTTCAATTGTTTAGACGGTTTGGATTCACACTGTTAAAAAGGCAACAGCAGTATCAAATATATTATGTCAAATAACTTTACTACATAATTTGTTTGGTGGGAAAGTTAATTAACAGTTGTGGGATAGACAACAATGAATGAAGTAGTGCAGATTTTGTTTCACATTTATGCTAACTTCAGGGCAACGCTGGGGCTGACACAAGCCACTAGGTTATCAAAAATGGGGTCCAGCTCTATTAACCACTTTTTCAGTTGTTTCATCTTTTTAATTTATTCCCTGCGTTGTTTGTACTATTTGTTTTTATTGGTTCCCTTACCCGTCTTTGTCTGTCAACAACTGTTTTTTCCAGTGTTCTTCTGTTTTTAAATATTGGTTTTCGTGCTCAGTACAGATGCAAAACAGATGTTGTAGTCCTCTTGAGGAGTACCACTTCTTGCTCCAGGAGCTCATCTACAAAGCAAGTGTTGGAAACAAAAGCAGAACCCATGACAATATCCACAAGTTAAATTGTGTTAAGGTATTGCTGTGGAAAACAGCTTCAGATGATCTAAATAACTACAGGCTAGTACTGAATTGTGGCATGACCTGATACCATTTTTTGTCAGTAGAGTTAACTGGGCTTCATAACATCGCTTCCTCCTTTCTTACCATTTTGCCTTCATCACTGGGCTTCAGCCTAATGTTACCTATGGTCCAAGTACACTTGCATCATCTTTTGCAAATATTTGTTTAGCTTAGCATTCATCTTCATTCAAAACCATGTAGCGCATTCAGGAATGATGCAATGCCTGAAATGTGGTCTTTTTTTAATTAACTTTATTAGTGCGTCATTTTTCCCACATTCAGTTGTAACACAGTGCTAAATCACAATACACATACTTTTGTCTTGGTGGAGATGATCTTTGATCACTATTCGTTCATAGCATGCTAGCAGCTTTTTTGCCGTCATACAGCAGTATGTCTGTTAGATCACATCCTATTTTCTTTGGTAATTATGAACACATTTCTTTGGACTAAATTTTAACCCTAACCTGCACAAAATCAAGCCTGCTTAAAACCCCATATGTTTTGACAGGCCTGTGAGAATCCATTCTGTATATAAGTCAAAACATTTGTCTGGAAAAATGTAAGAAATACTTCACATTACAGGATGTCATGTTTACAAGTGATGACATCATTTTTCTGTTAATTTGATCGGTGCATTTTGCCGCAACACATGCATACATCACTTTAGCTCACAATGAGAGTCACAGTCCTCGATCTTTCAATTCCCCTCTTCCTGTCAAGTAATCATGGGCTATACATGGCTGTTTAATATTCATAATCATGTGTCACTTTGACATTTTCAAAAGGTTCCCAATCACAGTCTCTGATGGTGTCCTGTACAGGCTATGCATAACAATCTTCTCCTCTGTCATCAATAATTGTAGCTATCCTCAGACAAGTCACACAGGCGCTGGTGTGTTGAGATGAATACAGGGCTACATTATCACTGTAGAGTTTCATTTGAATCCTAGAGCCTGAAGTCGATGTAGACAGTTTTTTTATTCTAGAGATGCCATGTTTAGCTGCGCTGTAAAACACCACCTGATTCCTTCTGTATACAAACGCATTTAATAACACAAATAAGTCAATTACAGAGTTGATTTTACTACGGTGTGCGGTTTGTGTGGGGTGCCACAGGGCTGAGCAGTGAGCGGCAGGTCTGTACTGTATCAGATGGAACAACTTCCCTGCTTGACAACATGTAGCTCACATTCCTGGGATTCCTCGAGCCTCTACTCTGACCTCGCTTCTTGCACAGCTCTTTGGGAATACCTCTTTATAGCTCCATGACATTCACTCTGTATGTGCTTATTGCATTATCCATAAAGATCTGGTAAATCCAACTAGGTACTGATTTTGAATATCTGATGTTATGTTCTTTTTTTCAGCAGTTCCTTTTTTAGCTGAGGTCTGAGAGATCATCTGAGAGGTGAAAGAAATGAGTGCATCCCATATCTGACATATATGGAAATGGATCATCCCTGCAGTAACAAGAAACGCTTACATTTTGTACAGAAGTGTGATATTGTGATTATTTCCTCTGTTAGAACACATTTTATAAATGTTAAATATGGTAAATACGATAACTATTAAAGTTTAGATTGGTAAAACCACTGCCTCCTAAATCCAAAGCCCAATTCACTTTTTAAGTCCATGTTGTCAATTTTTTCTTTACAACACAGTCAAAATATATTTAAATTTTTCCACCTGTTTTAAAGCCCTTCCTCCACTGACATAAGACGTTCTGAAATTAAACGTATAAGGTTCAAGAAGACTGAAGGCATCTGAAAGGACGGTTCTGAGAAGACACTATGGGACAACTGAGAAGTATCGTTATCTGGTTAGGATAAGTGAAGTGATTTCTTGACCCACTCTTCCTAATGTCTAGCAAATTGGGTCATTTTGCTTCTTAAAATACCCCACAGGTGAACCTAAATTGTCATGAAAACTGAAAATTTTTGTTTCAGTTTCTAGAGGACTTGAAACATCTGTGTCCCTGTGTGGGAGGAGAAAGTCCTGGGATCGAACGTAAAACAAAGTACAAAATAATGACTTACAATTAACTCCCAGCTGCTCTGTAGTTATGTGGTTTTACAGCATGCCTCAGGGTAGTGCATATGGACCCTTGAAATAACTAAAGCTGTAATTAGGGTTGCAACGTTTTCCCTGTTTTTACCCAACCCAGACATAAGGAATACCTCGTGTCTGAACGAGAGAACCATACCAGTTTGTATAAGAAATGTGATTTCTAATTTTCGTTCAGTAACACTGCTCACATCAGCGACTGGCAGCCTGTACTGGTCTAGGACCTGTGCTGCAGACAGCAAACATGCTCTTCCACTGACACCTAAAGGACAAACTGGATTTTGTTGCTGCAATACAAAAAAATACAATTTTCTTAACTTTACAAAAATAAAGACAACACAAAAAGGACATTTTCATGTTCAAAAAATCTTTATTTAAAAATTACAATAATTCACAGTTCATTGGGAATTACAGCACGCAATTCAATGTGATGAGCATTTATTCAAATGTATTGCTTTGGTTATACCCATATGCATAAAATAATGTAATCCAATCATCAATAGAAAGTGAAAAAATAGCCTCCTTTATGAATGAATTACTTGATTGGAAGTGAAATGCAGATTTTTAAAAAGTCTTCATGGTCAAATTACATGATTTTTAAACACACAATACAAAGTAAGATACAGTATATGTTTAATTTTGTTACCAAAAATAATAAAATATCAATTGCTATGTAAATAAAGCTAAAAAAGATTTAAGTTGGTCTATAAAATATTTATACATGTACAGAGGATGTCATGAAAGCCTCTGTTAGTGCGTAAGTATTCCAAATCTGCATAATTCATAGAGAAATGACAGATAAATAAGTTATGGACAAAATACTTAGAGACTTCGCTCAGCGATGATGGCTGTGTTAACAACACAGGGTGATTAATCTGCCACGCTTGCTCAATTTTAAGCTTATCACGTCTACAGAAGGCAAAGACGACGCAGATCAACACAACAACTTGTAATCTCAGCCCTCCATTCTTTCACAGTGGTTTTTGGAAGATTCCGTTTCCAATTCTGCATATTATTAGTGTCAAACTCTTCAAAGAATCAAGGAGAACATTCACAGTATGTCAGCTGGAGCACTGTCCCGGTGAAAGACTGCTCTCGTCAAGAAAGAGATGCGTTGAAAAATGAATGCAAAAAGTCAGCAAGAACTGACCTCCATGGTCTGTGCTCACATAACAGAAAATACAAGAAACACTGTTAGGGACCACCGCTGTGGATGTAGTAACATATACTTTGAATCCAATTGAAGTTAAATAAAAAGGACTTGCCTTCATTTTATGTATTTCAAAGTAAATCTGACGATGGAAAGTGTCTAGTGTCAGCAAAATACATTAAATGTCTTAGAAATTACAGTGTATTTACCTAACATTGAACAGAAAACACAAGTCTTACTTTATGTAATGTCATGAACAGTATTGTGATATACACACTGCTGTACTGGCAGCAATGTCTCTGAAATTAAAAGCCCTGTCCTCCATTGGACATCTATCCAGTTGCTGTAATATTGCACATTATAGTATACCAATTACTTTCTGGTGTTCAGTACTGCTAGCGCCACCGTCGCTCAATAATGTAGAAAAGGCCTCCCATTAAACTGCACTGCGACTGGGAGAAAGCAACCATTTCTTAAACTGAGCTCAGGAAATGGAGGACAATGACAGCATTCAATAACTTAGAAACTCTAAAACAGTACAGTCCAAAGTACTTTGGAACAGTTTAACATTTTCTTTTAGATTATAGAAATGCTATACTTGGTGACGTAAAAAAAAAAATTTGTTTCATACATTCTTGGTTTCAATCATTTCTAAACTAATTAAATTCTGTTTTAAAGTACAGCTTACTTCAGTGAAGATGACACACCTGGGCAATCTCTTCAGACATTTCCCAAGGTGATTTTTTCCCCATTATTCTCTTTTGCCTCCTGCATGTGAAATTTATTGCAGCATCGAAAGGTTTCGTGGAGAAAAATGCAACTCGGAAACACACTGCTGGCCTACTGGAATACACTAGTCTTCATCTACAACCTCTGAAGACCAACGTAAAATACTTCCTAGAAACCCCTTCCCGGATCAGAGGCACGTATACAACCTATGGATGGTCACCTTTAAAAAATCTAAGGTAAACTGACAACACATTAATTTCTCCCAGTTATGTAACAGGCTTTCTCCACAGTGAAAGCTAATATCTCCCACACCATTCAGAACGGTTATTCATGTTGTAACAATACCAACATTCTAATGAAAAACGTCAACTCTGCATCACCTGCAGGGGTGATAAAGATCATTTCAAAACAGTTTGCATATGTAAAGTCAGTGTCAAGGCACATTTACAAGGATGTGCTTTTGTAAATACTCAAATCAGTAAATATCACAAACTCAATATTTCAAAGCCTGTATGTAAAGGGGGCACACAGCCTGTGGTGCAATACATTAATGAATACCTATTAGAGCTATACACTGAAGCTCAATTTAACATTATCTTTGATATTAACATTAAATCGAATGACATTTTATAAATGTGAATCGTTGCTGCTAATATTTCTGTTCCCACTGAAAAGCAACAAACCACTGCAACTTTTTGCCACTTTCAACTCATTGTTTTAGTGAAACCCCACCCTAAACAAAACTTTAAGCAGCTGTATGCAGCACATTATCTAAAATGAATCTATTATATGCTACCTCCACAATGCAAATTGGTGATATTTCTTCCAGGAATTAATGGACCAAACAGGATATAATCACAGTAAATATTGGAATTATACTGAATACGTGGAGAGAAAGATGACTCCAATAGGTTACCTATTTAGTCCTGTGTCCTCTGGGGGTGTAGTGGACACCTTAAACATATCAACTGGATAAGCCGGCACTAAGTCAAGGCTCTGTAAGTGTGAGTTTCTGCCACCTAGTGGTCAAAACATATTTAATGCAGCTTTCAGAATTATCAAAGCAGCAAAGACATTTGGTTCTAGCAACTCATCTGTATGGACAAGTATATTGTAAACATTTAAATAAAAGGTTTCATTAGGAATGTACTGCATTCATTGTTCCAAACTAGCTAACAACTCTAACAAACCAAATAATCCTTGATGCCCACTGAAAAACGAAGAATGTCAGACTGGGTCACGTATGTGTTTAGGGCAAAGATAAGGGTTAACTTATGGGTGGTACTATATGTGTTGCTCCTGTTCACTCCAAATTCTAGCTTGCATAAAGAGGCTACAACAACAAATGCACCGCTTTTAACATCCATTTAAACACATGCAGGAACAGAAGTTCACTAGTGTTTTCAAGTGCTGTTACCTTGTTCTTGTTCGAACAGCAGCATAGCGAGCTGGGAGCGAGAACCGAGACCTTCCAAGTTGCTCTGAACACATCTATGATATATGTCTTCACTAAGCCGTGGGTTGCAGGCTTGGTAGCTGTACTGCTGGTGCAATGCTGGTTCCACTGCCCTGAATACGTGCAGACCCGAATACTTTACGAATATGTCGTAGATGTCCAGGGTCTCTAGAATTTCCTCATTCTCTTGAACATCTGCCACCATTCGTGTGCGTGTTGCCATGTAGTCTGAGTTGTAAAAACACGCTTCTTCAAATGACCTGAGGTCAAAATGGCCTGCCTCCTTGACCAGATCGACTATGGACGGATGCTGCTGGTTGTGATAGGCCACATCTGGGTTGTAGTCCTGGAAATGGACGGGGAAGAACACCTGCCAGTTGTTTATGGAATTCATGCGACAGCGGTTCAGAAATTCTGAATTGACGTTTGTGTTGACATTAGCCAAGAAGAACAGCGTGTCAACTGGGTGCTTCTTCGAGATGATGTCCATGAATTTGATTTGGGATGGTGTTTCCGTCTTGACACTTATCCATGGGATTTTTACTGTAGGGTATTTACGTTCATAAACATTTATCTGAGTCTTCACGCTGGCAAATATATCATTCTGGTTAACTTGCTGGGCCTCTACTGGGTCATAAATAAACAAGAATGTTAGGACTGTATTTTCACTGGTCTCAAAAGCATTTGAGGCAAAGACTTCCAGGAAATGGTCGACATTGCTCCGGTCCTGCAGACTGAGAGGTATAATGAAGTGAATCCTTGTGGCCTCAGTGACATAGGGCATGGGAATGATCTCAATCCGACTCAAAGGTCGGACCAGATGGACCCGTTTGGTGATGGAATGGCTATGACCTTTTTGGTTAACCGCCTCCAGCTGAAGGTCCAAGGTGTACTCCATGCCCCTGTTGGGGTCAAAACGCCTGTAGCCGTTAATCAGCTGCTGCTTCTTCAGGTGTAGGACAGGGTTGTACCTCTTGTTTAGCTCTCCCATGGCTATGTCAATGACATCAGCCACATCCAAGCGGTCAACGCCGCGCAGTTCACACTTTGGAGAGCCATCGATGCACGAATAAATCTCCTCCTCTGTAAAATACTCCCACTTCAGGACTTCGAACCGAGATTTGGGCTCAAAAGGTGGATTGATTCCCACAGGCCACTGGACACTGCGGTTGCCCTCAAAAGCAACCACACTCACATTCTTTATTTCTGCCTGTGGAAACACAAGAAATGTTGCCAATTTGCCATTTACACAGCTAGCCTAATTCTACACTACAATTGTTGTATTTACAATAAGATCTACAATAGATATAAGCAAAGAGAAGCCAGGTTTTTATTTTTGACTGAACCATGGGTGATTTGTGAAATCAGCTTACCTGCAGTTTAGCAATCTCATCGTAAGTCTTCTGGAGCTCAATCTCAGCAAAGTATCTGTGCAGCCTGTACATCTGTTCAGGGTCAGACACTGGATGGACCGTCAGAGCTTTCTTGAACTGTTCATTCTGCTCTTTACTGGGATCAAAGTTTTTCCCCAACTCATAATGGTGGTACTGAAGCCCCTGAGAAGAAACAGAGGTCTTTGCATGAGACATCTTAAATGCAGCATTACAGAAACATGCCTAACGTTATTCCAAGCTTAGTTCAAACTAACTTTGCACGCTATCTAGACAGCATCATGGGCTCATCTCCACTAGACAGGCTGGTTTCAACCATAATTGTATAGTGAAGGGAAAACAGAGATTCATTGTGTAAGAATAGAATACTATTGTTATACAACAACTTTTTATTGTCAGAGTTTTGGTAATTTCAGGATCTACATTTGTTCTGGGAATATGAGGTTTAAGAGATGCTTTATCTTAATTTATTTTTGCTATTTTTATATCAATAAATTACAGTCACTGCAGAATCAGGTTAAAAAGCAACAGTTAGGAATTTAAAAACTGAACCTATAATACAAATGGTTGACATTGCCACCTGAATCCCATTTAAAGATACAGTTATTTAAGCTGAAAACAGAGTAGTCACCTAAGGAGCTTGAGTGATTTAAAAAAGTGAATCCAATCTGATCAAGCTATTAAAAGAACAGAGAACGGAGACACTGCTTAGACTGAGCAGAAAGGCGACTCCGTTACAAGTGTTTGCAAACAGCTTACAGCCTGTAGGGATACACTGAAGTATTGTCTGTGGGTAATTGTCATCAATGTTCTCTCAACAGATAAATTGATGTCTGGCTCTGTTCCAACTGTTTTCTTCCCCCATACCAAGCATTTTAACCTTCCCCCTGCTTTTCTCCCTTATCTTGGGAACTCTGCTGGAGCTATTCTGACTCAGGGCACTTTAGTTTGCCATGCAAGTCAAGATGGTTCCCTGTGCTGGGTCATCGCCAAGTAGGAGAAAATGGAAGCCAAAGAACGTGGAATAAGTAAACTACCAAGTGTTGGCCCACATGTATATTGTATTAAAAACTATGGACACCTTTCCATTAATAACATCCTAACATTGTGTTTCAATATTTTGACAAAGACTGCAAACTCTAGTATGGATGAAGCAAACTGAGCTGACTGCAACAAACAACGCCTGAAAGGGCACTGGGACAGATCAGGGCTCCACAGAGCTTGTTTGACCTTAAATGCTAATGACATTACAGGAGCAGAGTATGTTGACCCACAGGGGATTTTAACACCATTGGACCAAAGCAAGGCTGAAGTCAGCGGTGTTCTGCTCGCCTGTTTACCTATTCCACGTTGCTGCTGGAGCTGTGGAAAACAAATGAAAGGCTAAAGGGTATTAGCAATCTTCTCTGTAATATAAATACCACCTCTGTGCTATGCATGGTAATTACAGTTTTATATAGCTGTCAGGTTTAAGTGTTGTCCCACAGGCGAGGAATGATTTCTGCCCTGACAGTTTTGTTTTTCTGTCGAGGACCCCTGCTGTAACCGGTCTCACAACTGTTCTGGATGACAGCTCCTTGTTCATTTCACCTAAGAAATGCATCTTTCTGTTTCCTTTAAACATCAAACATTAAGAATGCCGAAAACCAGTTTTATAGATCAAGAAAATTTATGCATTATAGACAACGAGAGAAGTATGTTGTTGAATAAGTACTTTTTGATCATGTGTCCCCTCAAGAATACACTCAACCTACCTCATATTTACTGACACAGTTTGTGTTCGTGTAATCAATGATGCATCTTCCGAGCCACTCATCAGGCCTTGCGCTCAGGATGTCATTCCTACAGTTTTCCAGGAAGGGCTGGAGTCGGAGGAGCAAGGAACGAGACAGGAGGTAGCCAAACCCTCCGTAGCAGTACTTCCCTTCCATCTCTCCCCCTATGAACTCCTCTGGACTGCCCATGTAGAGTTCTCGATCCATACTCAGGTGATCCACCAGGGCTTTAATCCTGTCAGCTTCTGTGTAGGTGTCATCTTGGACAAAGTAAAACCAGTCGTATTCATTGATGTAGTGGTCTAAAATGTATCTGATATTCTGAAACATGTTCCATATCAGTCTCTCGTCTCCGTGAGAGACGACAAACATGCCGTGAGGGACTTTGCGGTTGCGCATGCCGGTGAAGAAGATCACAGTGTCCAGGTGATGACTGATGGTGCGATTGACAGCTACGCCCAGGGTGTTTATGGTGTTTTTGGATGTCAGGACCCCGACGAACAGGCGCTCTCGCATCCCCAACTCTGTGCTTATGTATTTAGCCCTGAAAAAGACATCAAACAGCTGCTGATTAAGCTCCTGACAAACAAGAAAAACCCATGAGCTCTTTGGAAAATTAAACATGCAAGAACTTGAATTGTGATTCATCTGTGCTACCACGACCCAACAGAACTTGTATTATGCTATTATACCATTAATGGCATGAATTATGCTTCTTATGAGTAACAAATTGTGGATTAATTAATTAACTTTTTTTCAAACAACAATGCCAAACATTTGCTAGTTCCAGCATCTCCAATGGAAGGAGTTGCTACTTTTCTTTGCCATATAAGAAAGTGATTTAAATACACTTGGGTTTTGGATTGTTGACACATCACGTTGAGCTCTGGATAGTTGTGATGAGAGTTTTTCAACACCTTTTGACATTCCATAAATTTAACGGTTATTAAATTAATCTGGAAAACAACTGGCATTAATCAATAATGAAAAGAATTGTTAGTTGCACATTTACTGCACTTATTGTACAAACCATGCCTGTGAAACCTGCGTAAAAGCTTTTCCACAGGGAAACGTCTATTTCTCAGAATTGCAATGTGTGAGGGTAACCTTACAAACAAGGTCTTTATCCAAGA
Organism: Nannoperca australis; assembly: GCA_036023655.1. Classification (NCBI taxonomy): domain Eukaryota; kingdom Metazoa; phylum Chordata; class Actinopteri; order Centrarchiformes; family Percichthyidae; genus Nannoperca; species Nannoperca australis. The sequence goes on from JAVQJD010022899.1 coordinate 14,668, forward strand.
AATCTTGGAAATGGCTGCCTGTTTACAAAGAAAATGTGGAGCAGCCAAGATTCTGCATGGAGACATGGCACAAAATGAATCTTAGCTCTATGGCAGCGAATGTTAGCAGGAAGAAACCAGCAGAGGAACAGTTTATGAGACTTTCTGTGGCAATCTGATCAAGAACATCAGGAAGTAGAACAAGTATTTCAGAAGTTATAATAATAATAATAATAATATGTACTTAGTTATGCCTGCCATTGCGATTTGTTCATTCTTGTCTTTTTCATTATTAACTCGGTGTAAAATATTGACACCAGTGAGACATGTACACCTGGCATTATCTGGACTAACTGATTGATTATGTATCGTTTAGTGAGGATGAGCTCCACCGCGGCCTCTAATGATGTGGCCTGTGCTCGAAACAAGCACCAAAACATACACTAGCAGAACGTGTGGACCACTTAGAGTAAATGGCCATACACGGCGTACCTGAAAACTTTCTTTGGGGCACTCTGTTGGACTTGTTTATATGGGACTATTCTTGGTTCAAAGTCCTCGTCGGACTCCACATCTTTGATAGTCGAAATGGAGTTGGGCTTTCGGGCTCCTTTGAGCTGTCCATCCTGACCCAGAGTCACATCCTCGCCCTCCTTGCCGTCTAGGTAACACGCTTCTTCCGTCCAGTTTACGCTCAATAAACTCAGCGTGAACCCTAAAGAAATGCCGATAATGACCGGGCCGACCGACCGCAGGACAGAAATAAACGCAGAAAATCTCATCTTGTGCGTCGGCTCCTCTGTCTGACAGTCCCGCGTCGCTTCAAGAGCTTCCGAACAGGCCTCTGGTCCGGGACAGGTCAACTATGCATCAAGTCTGAAGCGACGCGGCCGTACTGACATTCAATCTGAGGAAAAGATGTAGCTTCCTCCTTAAAATTTACGCAGGATTCTTACGTGTCAGTGTAGCCGCTACTTGGCTCCTCCCCGGCCAGACATTAGCATCAGCGACGGGACTAGTTCCAGACTGAGTGGGTGTACTCAGGCTGCGCAGGGCGGAGGGATTTTCAACAAGACCCACTTACCAAAGGCTGGGAAATGTGAACTGGAACACAACCAAAGTCCCTCCGTCTGTTTACGCCTGGTGATGGCCTCTTTTGATATGTATATATGCTTCGTATTTACTGAATTTGAATAGGTAATGTTTTCTTTATTTATGTGCTGTTTTGTCTTTTTCATTTAAATGAACTGCAATGACATACAGCCATTAGCATTTGAAAAAGAGAAAATTACATCACATTTGTCAGTGACATACCTGCACCCCCCTACAAATGTGTAGGTATTTGTACTTTACTTGAGGGCTTCCATTTCGTGCCCTATAATACTTCCACTAGTTACTTCACATACTAAGATTCAACATACAAAACATACAATGTTGTAAAATACGATGCATTGTTACAGTGATATGCTAGTTACACATGAAGGCATCAGTAATAACAACTTATGTGTCTTAAGTGCTTATGTCTTAAGTGTTTTTTTAAATTTGACTAATGATATATTCCAACATAGTAATATAGGTGCATCTTTCTATGCAGTAGTTTTTATTGGTCATTATTCACAACATCGTAACTGCTACCCTGCACTGTCACTGTGTTGCACTGTCATTTGTAATTTGTACTTCCCTTAGTATATATATATATATTTCTATTTTTATTATATATACAGTATATAAACTACATTATGGATAGTGAGCATCTTTGGCACAAAACCTCCCTCAGGATTAATAAAGTGCTGTTATCTTATCTCATCTAAGAGAGAGCAGTGGAAATTATAATACAAACCGGCTATATCTTGTATTTTGTGAACTTCATTATTTATTTTGCTGTGCTCATAAGGTGCACATCGAGTCTGACTGTACAAATACATTCTGTATAATGTGTATGAGTTGAGATTTGTTTATTTTAACATATTTAAGGTCTAGCTTCCAGAGGTACCAGTGCTGTGCCTTGGGCTGGAAAAGAGAAGATGGTTTGTTTTTGTGCATCCAGTGAATGATTAAAAGCACTAGGGGCTTGTAAAACAGTTTGAATGTGATCACACATTTTACAACACCATGAAACCTGTTCTTTTTTTTCAATTAGTTTGCTTTACATTTACCCTACCCACAACACAAAACTTTTTAAAGGATTTATAAATTTTATGTTTAAAATAACACTTCAGTCACATTTCCCAAGAACATTATTCGTAACGATCCACAAGAAAAGTAATCATTCTGCACCAGAGGTCTCTCTCTGCAGCTGCTTCAGATGAAGTTTTGTGATGATTAGCTCAGCTTTCAGCCCATCCACCTGGCTCTCGCTGATCTCTATACAGCCTCTGTGCTCCTCACCCAGATGTCAGGGGCAGTGCACTTTGCGTTCTTTTTGAGTCCTCTTCTGAAATTTGCTGCCCCCGAGCTCACCCATCCTCCCCCTGAGCCCCGGACCCATATAGCCTGAGCAGCATTGGGCTTGGTGTGTTTTTATGTGGTCAAGCAAGTGGTCTTCCCACTTCAGCTGAACAAATGAGCCTATAGCACTCATATTATTTGATACGACATCTTGTTGTTTTCGCCCATGATTCTATGCACTTTTGTAAAACTCTTATTAGGAAGTCGCATGGGTTTAAAGGCGTCTGCTAAATGCCTAAATGTAATGTAACATGAGACCAGCTAGGTACACAGTCTGATCCTTGTTAATAAGCACCCACGTCTTCCGTTAGGAGTACCTACCCTTTTTGTTGGCAGTTAATGTGTTGTGTTTTCTGTTAATGTGTTGTGTGGTTTGCATTTGTGTTTTGAACTTCAGGGCCACCATAACAAATAGATCATATATAGTTTAAGTAAATATATAAAATACCTGTTCAATATAGCATAACTGTGCAATATACAACTACTGTGCGATACTGATTTATTTATTCTTACTGATTATGTCTTTATATTATATAGATTGTGTATTATATATTGTGTAAGGAGCTGCTCTTCAAATCTCATTGTACTGTGTATAATGACAACAAAGGCTTTCTATTCTAAAGGATTAACCATTCTGTTACTTATGAACTAAAATACCACAAACCTCATAAATACAGTTTTAAAATGCTGATGCTGTGATGCATATCATAAAATGAATACCGTGGGGGTTATCAGATATCACTTAAGGTTATCAACAAAGATGGTATGGGCTTAGACCATTATTTCTTGACATTTTACAGATAAGATACATAGTTAATCAAGGTAATAGTGATAGATTTATTGAGGTGTGCAATCAGTAGTAGCATCCCTGTACATAACTGGTAACTCACTTTTCTTCCTCTTGCAGATTTGAAACGTCCACTTCTAACTCTTTATCATCAAAGACACCAGTCACACTAGAAAATCATGACAGAAACATTATTCTTGATGATCAGTGATCTCCGTCTGTTCGTATGTTTTTAGTTACAGTTGAAAAACATAACTGCAAATACTCACAACGGTTCCCTTTCTGATCCTGATGTTGATGCTTTAGCCCCTTTGACACAAACAGGGTCCCTACACAGACATGATAATTGGGGATGAATACTATTTTTTTTTTTTTATCTTTTTCATTCCAGAACGCAATGCTTTGGCCAACATTGGACGACACTTACCTCTGGATACGTTGAGTTGTCTTTCTGGTCTTGGGCCGAGACCATGTAAACAAAGATGGCACACTCCCGTTTCTCAGTTTGTTCAAACCGGTGAGCGATCTTACTCTGCAGTCATTTGAAAAGTGTTTTGAGCACACTCTTGTGTTGTCTGTGATCTGAAATGAATCTTATTAACTGTTGGAGGTTACAATTAGGGTAGGCTAATGTTATGCTACCTAGCATAGATGCTAACTTAGCTAGTTCGTTTCATTACCTGAAAATAAGGTCCGATATCTCTCCTTATCTTGGCAATCCACTGGCGACGGGTGTCCGGGTTACTCGGAAATCGATGAAAAGACAAGCCTTCGTCACATTCTCGTCTTTGATAAGATGTACAGCCTGGTACACAGCAATGGCTGCCCTGGCTTAACTCGCTTTTCTGCTTCATGTAAGAACCGTAGCCTCGATCTTGTGGTTGAAAATATCAAAATGGCGACCGGTGTGATAAAATCGAATAGGGGCAGAACATCCACCGGAAGGTCTTTCATCAGTGAACATTCCCTGGTGATGTTTTATTGCTTCACCACACATCCTGACCTCGAGTCTGTCAGTGATGATTCTGAAGAAGACGAACCGGATTGAGAGGTCTAGCATGTTCAACCTTATTTAGATGGGTAACAGCTTTTGCCTCAATACGTAATATCAAGGTAGTAACGTTAGAGTTATGCCAGTTTCTCGTTGTGTCTCTCTTCGACATTAGCTTACTGCCAAAAAAACGTTATCATGCTTAAGTTAGACTACCTACTTTCCTAGTTACGTTACAGTAGGCTAGCAAAGGCAATATAGCAGAAGTTTAGATAGGCCACATATGTAATAGCTATCTCTAGCGTTGATGACATGCTTAATGCTGTTTTATAGTAGCTGACAGCTAGCTAACGTGAAAATGCTAGCTTCACACAGAAGGACGCTAGCGGTTAGATCCCATTGTATTTAGTTCGATAGGGGTGACGCTATTTTAAGTAGTGTAGCTGTAAGTTGGCATATAGGTCGAATTGTAAATGTGAGTATTTCGTCATGCCATCAGTCTTTACTCGGTGTCAGATAATCTGATGGATCACAGGAATCAGTGTAACACCACTTAATTCGCTGTGGTAAAACACTCTTTGAAAGATTACGATTTGACTTTTAAGATTACGATTTCTCTCCAGTTACTTAGAATGTCGATAGTTAGGCTATAATCATACTAATTCAATGCCATTACTAGTACCCTCTCTATCAAAATCTGTCCATCACTGTTAGTGTTTAAGTCTAACATGAAAAAACGCCCGTACCATAATTAATGAGTTCATGTGTTATGTGTATACATTTTCTTAATTTATAATTATTAATTATTACATTTTTTTGCTTAAGGAAACAAATATCCATAGTATTAGGATAAATTAATGATAGAGGTGAGGTTTTTACTAAGCCGTCTGTGGTTTCTCACCTCTCCTGCACAATCCCTGCTGTTTGAACAAAATTGGCCAAAAAGAATGAGTAGTGAATAGAATACCGGTAATATAATAGTATAAGTAGTATAATAATACTCCAAATATTGCAAGAGTCGGTCCTCAATATGATCTTGATTGAATATGGAAACCTAAGTGGATAACCAGTTAAAAAAAGCTTTCCATCTTTTCCAGACCGTTCAAGTCCAGCCTTCTGGACAAATTGCCCTTTCCAATATAGAAGCCAATGCGGTGTCTACGTATACAGTACCTTGCAAAAGCATTCATACCCCTGGACCATTTCCACATTTTGTCACGTTACAAGCACAAAGTTAAGCTGTTCACTGATCCAATCTGACCGAACTGGAGTGGATTGCAGAGTGGGCACAAAAATAAAATGGCATTCTCTAGATGTTCAAAGCTGGTAGAGACATACCCCAAAAGACTTGCAGCTGTAATTGCAGCAAAAGGTGGTTCGACAAAATATTGACTCAGGAGGGCTTATACATATGCACGCCACACTTTTCAGATATTTATTTGAAAAAATCTTTAACACCACGTATCATTTTTTCAGAATCAAAATCAGAAATCCTTTAATAGCCGCGCAATGGAGAAATTTACATTGTTGCAGCAAAAGTTTACAGTGCAGAAGAGAGAAAAATAAAACAAAATAAAATCCACATCCACTTTGTGTTGGTCTATTACATAAAATCCCAATAAAATACATTTAAATTTGTGCTTGTAACGACTAAATGTGGAAATGGTCAAGTGGTATGAATACTTTTGCATGGCACTGTATTTGTCTATGAGCTGAACTATACAAGCTGATTTCCCTAGTGAGGGAGCAGAGATTGAAGTGAAAGCGTTTTTTATGAAGAGAAGATAGGATGAGAGGAGCCAAGCCTGCACAGTCGATCACTACAATGCATGGTAGTTAGATTTGTGACCGACTTAATCCTGACTTGCTCTGACGTCATGCACACGTGGGCAACAATAACCTCATTGACTGACTGACTGAAAGACCCAGGGCATGATGGGAAACCCCTGGCTGTCGCCTGATCAAAGAGCCGATTGGCCTTTAATTCTGACCACAAACATCATGTTTTGCAGAAAATTAGGATTTTCTGTGTAATTGTAATATTTAGCTTGTAAAACCATCACTGCACAATATATACTAATATTATTATATTTATACTATGTAAATATAGCATAATTGTTAAAGTCGGACTTTACTGCTGCTGTTTGTCCCCTGATGTTCCCATCTGATCGTGTCCATTTTCCAATTGAGGCGCAGTTCATCTTGAACGAACTCCAAGTAAAAAGATCACAACCTCTCAAGACGTCACACTATCTTATGTTTGCACTGTCCTGCATTACTATGAGGAGTGAAAAATCTAAAATCTAAATAGATAATAAAAAGACCACATTTCATATCATACTCATCTCAGATACTCCATATGAAAGGACTCAGCAGGAAAAGCATGATGGTGAGGTCAAACTCTGGCTTAGGGGCCTGTGGGCCTGTGCTTGTTAGGCCTGTTTGGTAATCCAACTTTGAGAACACAAATTCCGTTATTGTCTCAAATGTATTTCCATATTTTTGTTCTATCAAAAAAGCAATTTTCGAGGATTTTGCAACCTTGGCAGAGGTATGTTTTTATTTATTTATTTAGTAGTATTGTTTTGTAAGATATGGCGCTATATAAATAAAATTGAATTGAATTGAATTAAGACATATTTTAGAGATTGAACCAGTCTCTTATGTGGTTAAGACATCAAGAGAAATATTCAGAAGTAGAGCTGAAATAATTAGTCAATCAATGGATCATTTGATCAGCAAAGCATTTAACAGCAACTGTGTTCATAATTGATCAATGTTGTGTTGTAGTAATTCAAATTCAGCTTCACTTTCTGCTTTTCAGTAAAGAGGATTAGCTGCCTTGGCAGTAAATTGAATATATTTTGGTTTGGACTGTTGGACAAAACAAGACAATTTGAAGGCTTCACCTAACTTTGAAAACACTACTATTAATGATGAAAAAAATAGGATTAGTTGTGCTTTGGCAAAACACAGTGTTTGGTGACATAGTCTCATTCTGTGTTGTAGATTAATTATTCCTGATAAAATTAAGTCATTTTAATTTAAGATCTGGAAAAGCCTCACTGAACCCAGCAAAGACATACATAGAAACTTGTTTTGGTAGTCATAGTCAATGTGGTAGTAAAATAAGGCAGCATAGACCATCCATTTGAGAACTAAAGAACAGTGTTTCCTTTTCAGTGTAAACAAATGTATATTATGATGTAGTGCAGCGAACCCCAATTGGCGGCCTGCGGGCCAAATCCGGCCCGCAAGAGCCAAATGTCTGGCCTGCGTTGACCCACTGACACTCATGCACCTGGTCATAACAAATAAAGTGTGTGCTGCTCTACGTTTATTTGACCTCATCCCACCTGACCTCTGACCTACGCCACAGAATGTGCATAAACGTATGACGTACTGCACGCTCTCTATGGTTCATATAAGCAAATAATTACCAGTAAGTCTTTGATCACCAATAACTGCCCTGAATCAATAACAACATGGCCTGCATGAACCAGTCGACCAAGTAAGTTAAATTCTGCCTGGACTGATGAGTTTTGTTCGTGTTACCGGATCACGCCAATGTGAATCCGCCATGCTTGATATTTATGCAGACCGTAGCTGTCTGCAAAGCAGATCATCTAAAGCGGCACTTTAACACAATGCATGCTGCCAGTTTTAATGCCAACTATCCTGCAGAATCACACCAGCGCAAACCAGAAACAACAAGTATGACAGCATCATACAAACACCTCGTTTCTACTATGTGTAAATCAACATCAGCACAAGAAGCGCGACAGCTGCGTCACTGCGTGTTTCATAAAACTGTGCTAAAGCTAAGAAGCTGTTTGCTGATGCTGAGTTGATTAACAAACTAAAACAGAGGCCATATCACTAGCCATAGACTCGTCCTGTGACCGAACTTATATCTGTTTGGCAGTTCTATCAGCATTATTGTTCTTAACTGTAAGCAGAAATATGTCAGGCCTTTGTAGAAAAGTTAACACAGTGATCTTTGCCCCAGGATGCTCCTCTGCTGCTGTGTGCCATCTGTTGTAGTGCTCTGTCATGTTAGTTGCTGTTGTTAGAGCTCTGTGTTGGCAGAGACACACTGATAAATGAAAATGCTTTTGATTTGAGTCAGATATAAAAAGGTGTGTAAATTCCAGGATGTTTATTTTTCAGTGTTGGTGGGTGTGTAAGTGTTTATTGGGGCATTTAAGTAATTTAATTATTGATTTTTATTGTTTCAAAAGTGAATGTTCTTTTCTTATGTGGCCCTCAAAACAGGGTTTGAGAATCCCAACCTTAAATTATTACTACTACCACCGCTGCTACTACTACTACTACTACCAATAATAATAATAATAATAATAATAATAATAAAAATAGCAGCAGCAGCAACATTATCTGTATTTAGTGGTGCAATAGAAAAAACCGCAGATGTTTGGGCCCTTGGCTTGACATAATACGGCCCTTGGAGAAAACTAAATGGGGAACCCTGCTGTACTATATATCAGCTAACTACAATGCTACATAGTAATGAATGTGCACAACAAATCTTAATTTTCCAACCTGCCAGCAAAATGAATCTGGCCCATGCTTGGGCCACACGTTTGCTCATTCTGGCCCGGTTATACGGCCAGAGTATGGCCAATATATAGCACGATTGTCAGGTCTATTTGGGATAGATTTGGGATCTATCCCAAATAGTAAAAGGCTGTGGTCCAGTTGCATTATGTACATACTGTATACTGTGTATGTTACTTAGGTTAAGTGTGAGTGTGCTGTGTTTCCTACAGGCTGAACATTTACCTGTGGTGGTGGTTGGCGTGGCGTGTTGTGTGACAGGCAGGTTCAGTAATAAACTACTCAAACAAAGGTTTATGAATAACTCAACGAGACCTAACATTACTGTTAGCTACTTAACTTATCAATTCATTATGCAGGTTTAGTTTGGTGTCGACATACAACACATTCAATACGACAAGGCATTGCTTTTTAGGCATCCAATACTAGGGGTGTAAAGGTAGCTACACAACATTTCTTGGTTTGGTAGTTTTAAATGACTTTTCTAAGTGAAACTTTTCCTACTTTCTCTCTCTCTGTCTCAATTACTCAGCATTTTTAAGCACTAGATAGTCAGACACATAGCTGATGTTGAGTTGCTGCTTAAACCTCTGTCTGTCTGTTCCTCTGTTTTGATTGGTGGATTGATGTTTAGCTATTTTTGACAGCTGTGACCTCTGACCTGTTCATATGTTTATAAATTCAAACCCATTTCTGTCACAACAAACACAGACACATACATTAATACACTGACTACCACCCACACACACACTAACACATATAAATGCTGACAGTCCAGCAATGCTTTGTCATTTCTTCTTCTGACTTTTACTTCTGCATATTTTAATCCACACAAATTGTTACAACTTGCTTTTTAAGAAAGCAGTTTAATTTATGCTTCTATTCAACTTTCCACCGTTTATCCTTAAAATATGGTGCTTTTTTCAACAATTTATTACAGTAGAAGCAATAACCATTAACAATATTACAGCTTGGCTTCCAGCAATGTATTTCAGCTCATACACTTCAGCTTTTAATACTGGCAATTAATTTCACATTTCTGCAATTTAAGCATTTACATTACATTTAAGGCATTTAGCAAATGCTTTCATCCAAAACAACTTCCAAATCAGGAGCAACTGGGTTAAGTGTCTTGCTCAAAGACACATGGACAGGAGGAGCCGGGGATCAAACCGACAACCCTACAATTAATGGACAACCTACCCTACCTCCTGCGCCAAAGCTGGGGAACAATAGTCTGTCAAGGGGGGAGAAAGGAAGAGAAGGGGAAGAAGGGAAGGGGAGGGAAAGGGGGCGGAGAGACGAAAGTTCAGGAGGAGGAGCAGCACACGTCGACAGGAGCGCCGGTTCGAACCCCGACTTTGGCAGGATTGAGTTGTTCAATAAGCAGAATTAAACTTTAATTTATTTAAAATATTGACTCATAAGACTCCTGAAATGTACTTGCATTAAGCTGTGCGAACGTCTGCCAATATAGTAGTTTTTACATCACTCCAATCATTTTACAGTTAGTTACTTGAAAAGAAGATGTTGCACACAGAACATTTGAAAGAACCACACATACACTTTAATCAACAACTCTAAATACAAAACAAAAACTATGCATTATATACATCAGAAAACATACACACAGTACAGTACTACAGTAGCTCAGTGTCCATGCCTCTGGGACGGGGGTAGAGGGGCAGAGGGGCACTAGCCCAGTGTCCATGCCTCTGGGAGGAGGTAGAGGGGTAGAGGGGCAGAGGGGCACTAGCCCAGTGTCCATGCCTCTGGGAGGAGGAAGAAGGGTAGAGGGGCAGAGGGGCACTAGCCCAGTGTCCATGCCTCTTGGAGGGGGGTAAACAATCTTTTTTGTTTTTTTATGTCCTCCAACCACTGCTCCTTGGGAACAGCCACTACAGAGGGACAGTATACAATGCCCTTGTACTGGCTGTGTCCTGTCTCCGCTGTCCTGAACTGCCCGCATTCTTTGCATGTGTTGTGCAATACTTTGCAGGTCAGTTTTCGGCGGATTGGAGCAGGAACAGGAGGAGCAGAGGAGAGGCCGACACCCTGGGCCTGTGGAGCAGCAAACAGGACAGGCACCTGCGAGGTCACTGGAGCCAGCATCACCAGCTGAGGGCCTTAAGGTGGAGCAGGGAAAAGCTGCCGCTGGGTACGGAGCTTCACAGCCGCTGGTGTCGTGGCTGTGGGCAGGATTTTCCTCTTCAGCTGTGCCTGGCACACTGTGCTGCCTGGCAGGTGGTACTGGTGAGCTGGGCCTGGCTGGGGGGAAGCAAACGGGGGGCGCACATTAGCAGGGGGGCAGGGGGGAGAGGGTCAGTTGCCACAGAGAAGCGGCTGGGCAGGTCCAGCCCCTGCAACACTAATGCATTGTCCTGCCTCTTCAGTCTTATTGTGCCACTGCACCAGGGTGGTGTGGCTCACGTCCAGGGTGGTCTGCTGCATAATCGTCCCATTGGCCAGAATGCGCCGCCTGATTTTCCTGTAGTCCTCCAGAATGAGATCCCATCTTGACACTGTGCCAGTCCCCTTCTTATTTGGACTGCGGTGGATTTCACAGAGCCTGACAAAAAAGGATCTCAATCAGGCGGCAGCAATCTGGCCACAGGGCAAGCAGAGCAGTGGTGGTGAGTGCATGTCTCTTTGCACTCAACCCCTGGAGTGAACTCCTGCCTCTTTTTAGGAGATCTGAACCTCCCTGCATCCAGCCTGCTCTGGTGCCTGGCAGCAAACACCACCCTCTGCCTATCATACTCCAGCAGGTTCTGCCACAGAGCAACAATGTTGCTCACCTAAACAGAGAGAGAATACCACATGAGAAGACAAAAACATGTGAAAGTGTGAACATGTATGATGGGACACAAAGGGAAAGTAGTAAGACAATACATTGGGTATTTGGGAGGATGCAGCAGTCCAAGAGGATGCAGCAAGGCAAGGCAAGTTTATTTATATAGCACCTTTCATACACGGAAGCAATTCAAAGTGCTGTACAGAGAAAAGGACAAAAAGTTAAAACTATATAATCATAATTCAAACAAAAGGAAATGAAAATACATAAAAAGGCAGTTTTAAAAGAGAAAATGTATTAAAAGGATAAAAAGAAAGCAATAGTTAAAACTAATCATGAATGAAAATACATAAAAAAGCAGTTTTAAAGATAAAATGTAGAATTTAAAAGCTACAGTGCAGAAAATTAGCTTCCTGAATTAAAGGCCGTAGTAAACAGTAATGTTTTCAGCCCTGATTTAAAAGAGTT
>JAVQJD010022902.1:0-14439 GCA_036023655.1 Nannoperca australis
CGTTGGGTCTTTGTGTGTGTGAAAGTTGGTCTCGACCGGCTCCATGTGATTGAGTGCCCTGAGATAACTTTGTTATGATATGGCGCTATATAAATAAAATTGAATTGAATTGAATTGAAATTAAACTTACTGACACTTCAACTTTTTACAGTGCACACACTAGATATCTCTGGCACAACTGATATTTGAACTGCTTTCATTTCTACATTTAACCTGATAATTGAAGTGCTTTAATCTCTTATTCTTGTATTTTTCAGTCTGCTTTCAGTTTGAATAACATTTCCACTGCTTTCAGTCTCTACAAAAATACTCAACTGACAGCTCAAACACCTCAAGTGACATTTTAACAGTTGTCATTGCTTATATAACATCTGACACTTTCATGTCTTACTCTTTAAAGGTCAGTTCAACTGCTTCCAGTGCTTGCTCTTCAAATATAAGTTCAGCTCCTTTAGTGCTAAATGCTTTAAGCACATTACACTTCAAACGACACTTCAAACATTTTTAAGTGCCTAATCTTGAAGTGCTTCAATTGCAACTCCCATTGTCAACATTTTACATACATACAAACAAATTACAACATTTTAAGACATATTAACCTGTTTACAGTGTTTGCACCTGCTTAAAAATATATTTTCTTGTAACATATTTAAGCTGTTGCACAGTATGTGAAGTGGGTAACACAAACATATTTAACAAATTGTTTGAGAACTTACGCACAAATGTATCCAATATAACTTTTAACCAACAATGCAGTCTGACTGCTGCTTGAGAAGTTCTACAGTCTTTCATGTCTTTCAGAATTCATCAGCAGGAGCTGGGATGTATAAAAGCAAACAAGGGAAAGGAAGACATGGAGCAGAGACTTGCAACCTATTGATGCCAATTATTTTCTATTTGAAACACCTGTCAGGAAGCTCATAGTAATTGAGCAGATAACAGAAAGGTGTGGATCAACACATCAAATTAATTAGAAATTCCTGCTGAGAAGAAAGATTTACCTCTGCCTGTTCACATCAATTTGTTTTGTGACATTTTATTTTATTCATTATGCTTATTACAACGCTGACAGTATATGAAAGCTGTGTAAAGGATTTTTATAACGACACAGGTGATTTTACTTGGTCTCAAATCGTGTACTTCTGTTAGTACACTTACATGCAGCACAGTGTGTACACTATGAACTGACTTGCGTTAATTTTTACAGGTCTCAAATCAAATCAAATGCTGCTGTTGTGTGCTAGCTGGAAAGGACGATCGCAACATTTGACCGTGTCTTCTTCTTCTTCTTAATGGCGGATTTAAACCAGAGCATTATCGCTAACATTTTATCATGATTGCTGCACGCCGAAATATCTGCCAGCTTGTTTGCTCACTTGACTTCAGTACAGCTACATTAAAAATGAACATGATTTTACTTTTAGCAATAACAGTCGCAACCACAGCTGCCATTTTCATAAATAGGGCCCCCACTACGTAGCCAAGATGGTGACCATTGAGGGTGTGAAATGTGCAGCCTTCCACACTCAACTTCACCGTTATGAGTACATTATCTGGGTACTCACAGTACACTGCTTTTTGCCATACTTGTCAGTGTGAATGCACTAAATGCACAGAAGTACACTATTTGAGTCACAGCATTTAGTGTCATCATGAAGGGTTAAGCTTTCATCTCAATAATACTGTGGACTATTGACTATGACCATCATCATAGTAGGAAAATCACGTTACTAACAACATTAACAATGGCTCTCTTCTATTCAAGTGTCCCAGTTAGCTATGGCAGTGTAACAGTGAGACAGCATGAACAATACCAGGACCTACCAGGAGTGTCTGAGCAAGACATGTGATTCTGCTCCTCTGAACTTTGCTGTTTAATCCCCTGACAGTGTTAGTCAATCAGAACTCTGATTAATTTAATCTTTGTTTTTTCATAAAAAATGTAATTTAAACAGAAAAAATATTGTTATAGATTTCAACTATATTTTAAAATACTTTTGTCCAAGAACATTTTACATTACATTTTCATATAAATTCTGTATTTTTTAGCATGTGTGCTTCAGTAAGAGCTGATAAACATCTGCCTCAAATGGATGGTAAGAGGTAAAATCTTCAAAATTCAAATTCATATGAAACAAATTTTATTCCATTCTGTTTTGACTTTAAAAAAAGCATAAAAATATTTTTTAAATGCAATTACTATATATTGCATGAAATCCATTTAAAGATTTGTTAAATCATGTTAATAAAAAAAGAGTGTTGTCTAATGATTCACTGATACGTTTCACTCAATTTTAATAACCAAATATTTATGGTTGCTTAAACCTAAAAGACTCCAAATTATATATAGACTCAAAGTTGTATTATGGGCTACTTCCCTAGCTGTATGTTTAAAAACGTAATTCTCAGTGACTACTTTCTACTCAAGAACTCCTCCACTAGAAACAACAATGTAGCACCAAAGTGAAATATTACTTTCAAAGCACATCCACAAATAGACTGGAGCTGTCCTGGCACATTAATATGTCAAGACAGCACTTTAAATACAGCGCTAAAACTGTGAGAAACAGCTCAGGCAGCAACCTCAGCCCTGCTGTTGTTCAACCATTCTTTCGCAATAACACTTCAGTGGAGCTCATTCTGTGCTCCGATACAACAGTGCAGCATATTTACATTGGTTATTGCAGGTTTTCTGACATCCTACTTAATGGAAAAGATAAAAACTCTTTCAGAAATCTATTTGAAAAAAAGTGTTCTTTTTCAGCTGTAAAACAACCTAATTAGATTAGCATGTTAATTGTCTAATATTTGATTTATTACCAAATACACACAATCATCATACATTGGCACCTGGTGACTGAACTCCATATGAGCCAGTTGTGAGCATGGCGAATATATGCAGTGCTGTGCCACATTTGTTGAGCAAATATCACCAAAATGACTCTCAGACAGCCCCCGCTTGGGAGGGGGGGGTTATTTAATTTGTGTGTGGGAATTCTAAGATTCAGCACTTCAATCTAAATTATGCTGTTGAGTTAATTTATGGGGAAAAGGGTGAAATTCCTTATCAACTTTCAAAAGCTGAGAGAACTTGCACACTTTAGTGTAATGAGAATCAGCATGGTCGACTGCACAGGGACGAGAGAGCAGACCAGTGCGTCCAAGAGTGTGGAGAACCTTTCATTGCTCTTCTAAATTAGATTTTAAGCAAATAAATCAAGCAATCACTGACATTGGTTGTACTTTTGTGGTGCTGCCAAAACAGAGCTGCAGCCCTATTGTCAACACAAGCATGTGCATCCAATAGTTATGTATGTAGTTGGTTGGTGCCAATTCAGACATAAATGACAGTAGAAAAGATGATTTATTCAACACACAGTTCTTTTGTATCTTACTTTTAAATAAAGCATTGTTGGTAACAGTGACTGCACTGTTCTTGACACAAAGAAAAAATGAACTCTTTCTTGGGTGCAGTGGTGTATCGTCTACAGTATGTTAGACGTGTATCAGTCTGCTATGTGGGGTTTATTATCTATATAAATCAAATTTGACTAAGGAGTGATATTAGAAGGAAGTTGTTATGTGAGCCAACATAAAGATGCCATCCAGATAAATGGGCAGTAGGGACAATAAAATTCATAGCAGGTATTTTTGGTGATAAAAGCCTGAATTTCACCAAGAAATAAAATTGATCAAGTTCTAAACGCTTGCAAAGGAATTAATCAAGACAGTTCTGGCCAAAACAGCAGCACAATTGTGCGCCCAAGGGAGAAAGGGGAGTTTGGGGAAAACTGAAGAAACTTAAAAGGCATTGAATAGTATAAGGCATTAAAACACATTTTGACAATTCTGGGAACACTGATCCTAAATCGCTCTACATTTATTTTTTGATTGAAGTTCTCGCCATGATGCAGAAATGTAGTGGTACCCTCAGGGTGTGGTCAGTACACTGTGAAATCACTGTGTGGGTGTGAGTGCAAGAAGTGCAGAAGTTAGTGAAACCAATTACAACTTACAAGTAAAGAAAACTATGATTTAGAATTTTTTTTTGCATCCACAGCCATGAATGACACAATCAAACTAACTTACTTCAGCAGCCACGCACAGTCCCTCTATTAAACCAAATGAATGTAAACTACTGTGACTAACCACACGCTCATTTCCTTTTTCCTCATAAAGTAAATTAACTTTCGTGAATTGTAAAAGCTAATTTAGATAAGCCATGAAATCGGGAAGACATGACTGCAGTCGCCGCTCACCACCATATTACTCTCTGTTCTGTGGTCTCTTTGACTGTAGAGCAGGTGAAGAGCAGCATGACCTGTACACTCAGTCTTTTACCAGCTGGGACAAAGTTACCTGTAGCCATTACACAATCAGAACCAGCCTAGTGTGCACCCCTCTGCTTTCCCCATCTTTGCTTGTCTAAAAGTAGTCTGAACTGCTTCGGGTCCAGGGAGAATCTAAGGAGCGATACTGTCAGATGCTGCCTCAGGCTATCATCCCCATTGACGAATCGGACCCAGACACATTTAAAGAATCAATCATCAGAAGCACAGACAGGGTCATTATGAAACCTCATCACCTCTCGCTGTTAGAATTGGAACGCACCCATTGAAACTTAACCTCTCCAGTGCTTCTGACTTCATCGTTGACGTCCTGATCATCAAACATGTTTGATGTTTTTGTTGGCAGTCTTCTTGAATTTTCCTTATTGATTTGAACATTGAACTAGTGCCCTCGAAACAGCACAGCTGCCTCAACAACCTATTTAAATATGAGATGCAGCAGTTTCAGGTTGTGAAATCCAGCTTCAGGTCCTCTCACTTTATTCATATCTGCAGTAAACTATCTCAAGACAAGACTTCACAACAAAAGACACAAAAGGCTTTGACACATCTACCACTAGTGTTTGATTTTTAGAATGCATTTTTGAGAAGTACGAGGGGAATCATTACGCTTATCTGTCTTGTCATCACTGCTTCCCTGAGTGCGCTGCCTCTGTGGATACTGTGACGATTTTATATTTTCAGTGTGAAGACAAACTGTGGAAGAGACTAAGGAACACTGCAGTGACAGACGGCAACTGTCACATGCCTGTTTGACATTAAACATTTATTTTAAGGCTGTTTTGGGGAGCTGGCAGGTGGTTCTGTATGGTTTTATGAAGCTATCATTTAGGCTTGTCTTGCTGCTCAAGGAAGTAGAGTAATCAATAGTTATTTGTCAGCCTAACTAACGTAATGCTTTTTATGATGTTGCTGCTGTCACAGAATTTGTGATCCATGAAAATTGCCAAAAATTGAGTAACTTGACAACAGAGCTATCTCAATCTAAGAGGTATCTTCACGCTAGCTCATCAACCTGTTTATGTAATTGATGTTAAACAGATATTACAGATACAAATAACTCTAGCTTTGCTTAAAGCTGTACAAATGTTTCATATGAACAATCAATCAAGTGGCTCTGTAGCCAAATATGAAAGGTTTTGCTTCTATCTTCTGTCAAACTCACAGAGAATTATCCCCTAACTCGTCAGTCCCCCTGACTTCTACATAACTTTGTAGCATCTTTTAGTCCATTGGGGTTTTTTTGCCACAAACTCCAAAGTTTTCCAGCAGCAGGCAGCTATCTTTAGCAAAAACACTGATAAACCAACACTGTGCACAACCTGCCCAGCACCAAACAGCAGACAGACAAAGTTAGCAACTAGCTAGACTAACTAACTATATGTATATAATTATAATTATGGCGGGAGCAAAAGTGGAAGTCAAACAACACAGGAGACACTTTCATCCAGAAGACGTCCAGTCTGAAACCAAAAGTCACCTTATTAACTTACTTACACTGCTAATTTAGTGGGTCGTATTAGAGGTCAGGGACAAACCAGCTTTGTGGTCGTATGGGTTGGAGGACTTGTTATTCTGACATCAAAAGGTATTTCATCTTTGTTGCACAAATAATTTATCCATTATAAACTGCAAAATTATTACAACAAACTCTTATCCCATGCTTTTTTTAAATCATGTTTCCTTGAAAATTACCTCTGAGAAATTGAAAGGTGGCCAGTTTCATATCCCTCATCACAGTACATCTTATTCCCCCTCCATTAAAAAAGGGCAGAGGACATGGAAATGAAAGGTGGCCTGCTGGAGCGTGACAATCATCCCTCCTTTAAAGACAGGGGGAAAGAAGCGGTCCTCAGCGAGGTAAAAGCACACTTTTGATAATTTCTCAAGACATAATCACAGGAAAATTATAATGATAGTAATAGAAAATGAACTTGGATAGGACTCTGCCCAGAAGAAAAGCCATCATCTGAATGGAGGCTGTGCACGTGTCTCTTTCCACTCTTGGTGCTTTGACAGAGGGTTTTCACTCTTTGAGCAATAGCACAGAGTTCTGCCAGCCAGCCTCTTTTTAAACTGGAGAGCTCAGTTGTAGGAGTTTGACTTTAACATCTTCCAGATACACAAGGACATATATTTGAGCCAGGGGACAGAACATAGCCCAACTGAGGACGTACATTAGCACTTCTACATCCTTTACATCTCCATTATAGAGCTGCATGCAAAGTCTCAGGCTTGTAGAAGCAATCACAGGGCATAAGTATTCTTAGGAAGAATCAAACAGCCCCAATGATTTTTATTCTTATCACCTAATCACATTGCACATAGGTGGTGGGGCAATTGTGAATGTATCTATTGCATTTCAAATGGCGATAAGGCGTGGTCAGTTGAATTTCTAAGCCCTCCTATTAATGCAGAGCAGCAATAATGATAACACTGGGAGATAAAGACTGGGATGTACATGAGCATTCATGCGGAAATTTTCTTATTAAAGGACTGTCGACTCTACAGTGTGGTGTGCCTGCCCTTTGGAATGTGAACCACATTTACAAAGACAGCAGCTTACTGCCTTTGTTATCAGCAGTAGAGAGGAGGAAAAATGCCCCCAATTTTCCCTGGTTGTGAAAACCAAGTAGATCTGGGGTATAAAAATGACCATTAGTGTCTGGGTTCTAACCACCTGCAGCAAAAAGGCACATAAACACAGCAGATACACACTATTCATTACTAAAAAGACAGCATTACACTGCAAAACCCATGAAAACCTGCATACTCCAAGACTGAATAACCCATAGGGTAACATTTAACATAACATTATCAAAGCAGAGTTTCAGATGTCGCACATTTTCTTTGAAGGATATTTCAACTTGCATGAGCTTATAAATCTTGACTGAATAAGATGAATGTATGTGTATTAAAACAAAAGCAATGTGATTCAATGAATTTAGAAGACAGCAGCAAACAGCCAAATCTGAGAAAATCCAAGCTACCAGGTGGAACGCTTAAAATCTCTTCCATTGGCTGATTGCAACATACCTTTTCCGGTATGACAGATATTTACACACCCCTTAATACCACATCAGGCCTATGAAGGCCCACACAATGTAATATGTGGCTTAAGGTCCACCAATATATTTGGTGTTATTTTTGTCCAAATACGAAAAGGTTTCAATGGTTCTAAAAACTAATTACTGTATATGTGTTCTAAATGTTCTGTAACTCTGTAGTCCACAACATATTGTGCTGGTTTTTCTTTTCTGACTTGTCTTGTCTTGAACAATTGCAAAGAAGCACAACATTAACCAAAAAACCAGAGGTAGAATAACTTCCCACACAAACTTTAGACAGGTGTTCATAGCTTCATTGTGTTTAACATGTTGAATATTTAAGACATTGTGAATAAGATGAATCAAACAGACCAAAGCAAATAGATAGAAATCTGTTACTATCTGATCAGTGTAGTTTTACTTGTCATTCTTTTTGTAGAGCCTGACTGATACTGGATTTTGGGGGCCAATACTGATGTGAAAACCTGATAACAATGTATGAGCCTATATTCATTTTTAATATTTTATTTTATCTCAACAACAATTGGATGGATTGCAATGCAATTTTCTACAGACTCCAGCAGGTCAACATGTTCTGTTATCAATATTTGTTATAACATATTTCTAAATCTAGCAGATGAATTGCCATAGAATTTTGTACAGACATTTTGTACAGACATTTATGGCCATTTATCTATGGATAGATGGATAGATAGATAGATGGATAGACAGATAGATAGATAGATAGATAGATAGATAGATAAATAGAATCTATAGAATGTTTGTTTCCATGGCCTGTACACACTTAACAATTGAAGAACATCAATCAATCAAACTAACACAACAACATTACCACAGTGAACACAGGACAGTCACACGAACATGAGTCCATCAGAGTTGTTGTTATTGCTACAGTTTGTTGAGGGCAGTGATAGCAGAGAGCACAAGGCTCTTACTGTAGCATGCTTTTTTACAGATCAGAGATCTGTTCCTGCGGCCAGATGGGAGCAGAGTGAAGCATGAGTTTGGGGGGTGGCTGTGCTCGAGTGCTATGGTGAGTGCTCGGATGTGATGGCAGTGTCAATAAGGGCTGGGAGTTCGGGAGGAGGAAGACTGATGATTTTAGAGGCATTGTGTCTGATTTGTGTTTGTTCCTGTTGACCGCAAAAATGGTGAAGTAGCATGTGGAAGAGAAGAGGACAATGGGTTCTAAGATGTTCATGTACAGGAGGAACAGAAGATGCACTGTGGCTGAGAGTGACCTGAGTTTTCAGATGGCGGAGAGCTTCTGTTGGCAGCATTTAAGGTTGTCGGTAGTGTGATGATCAAAGCTGAGTTTATTGTCGAGGGTGATTTCAAGGTACTTCAAATGGCTCTTGACCATCTCAAGTGGCTCACAGCAGTGGGGGGTACTGGGTAGACTGAGTGAGGAAGGAGATGGTGTGCTGATTGGCCATGACTGAGTTATTGCTCATGTGAAGTGCACGTATGGCTGTGTCATCTGAATATTTCGCTCCCCCCCAAAAAACTGCATGGCTAATCTGAGGGTTTTTTTGTTTGGTCAGTCAGTGGAGGTAAACAAATGGAGGAAGTTGCAGCAGCTGGACATACACGTTTTTTTTCAGTAAGTTAACAGACAGTAAGTTACTAGCTACCAAAATAGATAATGTTAGGTTAGTAAATAAGGCAATAGCTAACATTTCAGGTAACTGTTACTGCTGTACATTGTACGCTGTTCTTTACACTTACTATATAGCTAGCTAAACAGCATGATTACATTAAAGTAAATAAAACTAGTAATACAAGCAGAATATTCAGTGTATCAAATTCAAATGATCATTAAGATCATCAGTCATTGTTCTTTAGGTAAAATAATATGTGGCCACACTACAGGCAGCACACAGAGACATGCTGAAAGCAGACAGGGACATGCTCTGTGTTCTGTTGTTTATAGGTAGGTTGAGGAGGCCGGATATCACACGACACAAAGCTTTCTGACCCCCCCAGCAACAAGAACCATAGCCATAAAAACCAAAACAACAAGCTGAAAGACGCTAAAATGCTCTGTTGAGCTGACAGGAACTGCAGAGCTGTTGTACCCACAAGTTACTAAAGTTGCCTGAAAATGATTTGAAGAAACACCAAAGAATGTGAGCTCGCTGTCCTCACTGGTAATGGTGACAGTGTTTTCAAATGATGTCAGACATATATTTGGCATTACTGTATTGCAATATCTTGATGCTTATTGGCCAACACACATATATCTGAAATATCTGCACCAAGCTAATATGGGTTGGGCTCTATAACATTACATTTGCAGGATTTAATGTTAGGCCTGAATACACATAGAGGACACATACCTGCCATTGTATGCACAGTGTGAGTTAATATATATGTTCCTCAGATGGAAATGGAATAGTTTATATCCATAACAACTATTTCAAATGCTGACCTACAACTAAGACTTTCATTCTCTAATGATGGTTATAGAGCACTGAAAGGCCTGTCCCTGCTGACTTCAGATCAGTTTGATTTCTGCTCACGGCAGAGAGCCTGGCTCCTGGCTGAGTATGCTGAAGAACTCTCCTTTGTGTTGTCTTTGTGTTAAAGGATGCTGCAAACATGCCAGCAAAACAAATACAACACAGACACCCTTTTTGATGAGAAACATGACAACATGTCCATTGATTCAGAAAATATAACTGCCTGACACAATGCACAGTGCATCCTGATGCTGTGACTGCACAATACACACAAACTTCTGCTCACTCACAAACCATTAGATGACACATTGATCTCCACACACAGACATCAATTCCTATCACCTTCAACTTTTAAGCTATATTGATTTCATGCCAAAAATAAAAAAGATTACTCTTCCGATTCTATATCAACTCCCTCTATTCCCAGTTGAAATCCCAGATCCATATCAAAACCAAAATCTAATCTGTTGTTGTTGAACTAATGCCAGTCTGTCCGGATTCGACTGGAGTCTGTTCTGCTCTGAGATACCCTGACAGGAAACTATGCAGAGCTGAACATGCATTTCTGACAGTAGAGAGGTGGTAAGATGTCCTGGAGACGTGACTTACCATCATCCTTCACCAGAACCTCCTTCTGGCACATGTCCTGCACGTTCACGGTGCAGTTGACAACGAACTCTGGTGTGGAGCAGTCGTGTGTCATCTCCTCACACTGGTAGCACTGAATCTGCAGAGCCAGCCCTACAACACACACACACGGTCAATCATTACATCTATCTATTTTCATTATATCACTTCAGCAGGTTAAATCACGCCTATCTTTCATTGATATACTCCATTTACTCTCTCTGGAATCATCAATAAAGAATTATTTGGAAAGTTTCATCTCAAAGTGAAATTCTGTTTTATTTTGGTGAATATTCTGTCATTTGGTTTCTTGCACTCTGACCATTTCAAATTGATGTGACAGACATGTTCAATTATTTAGCTGCGTCTGAGTTGCTGGTGCTACATTTATTTTAAGCAGCATGTTGTTGCAACATTTCATCACGTCTTGCTTTGATAGTTGATATTTCACATATTTCTTCCATAAAACTGATTTGTTTATAGCAAACTTGCTTCACTGAGTGTCCTTCAAAATACAAATTTATTCAGAAACTGTTTTTCATGAACCACTAGGAATGATCTCATGTCAAGAAAACACTGACTGGTTATCTTGACCCATTATTTTATTCTGACTAGAGTGACATTTAAAATGTTTTGACTTTTAATGTAGCCCCCTGTTAATGTGGCTAAATGCATGGAATATACAGTGCAGTCATTATTTGTGGTACAAATGACCAGGTCCAAGCATCTTTTAGCATCAAGCATCATTATTTTTTACAATGGACAAAGAAATAGTTCACTTTAATAGGAGGGGCTTCTAAGACCATATCAAGGGTCATACATCAGATTAAACATTTTGTTGGCATTCAAAGGACAAGTGGAGGAGGTAAAACCATTGGGCAACATCAGTACAACTTTGCCTTCCATTGTACAGTAATGTACCTAACAGCAAACATACATCACTTTATATACTTGGTAGGTGATAAAATTGACATTTACATAGGTATTACTTAAGGACATTTGTGAACTTTATACTTCTACTCCACCACATTTCAGACGGGGAAATGTTGTAATTTTGTAATTTGACTCCAAAGGAATTTTTATTTAACATGAATTGAAGGATCGTCTTTCAGCGCTGCGCGAGACTGATCAAAAGTGCAATCACAGACGAAACCACTGTGCCACTGTGATTACATCGTAGGAGATTAAGGAGAGGTCAGACTCAGGGAGATATTTCACAATTTAAAGTGGAGTCAGACTGGGCTCTACATTGTTGATGAGCAGTCTACCTGGGTCTCTTCAGACGCACAGGAGCGCAGTGCAACAGCGATCTTTAGAGACTACACTCGTTATGGATGTACTTTAATCTAAGTATGTACAATTTTGAGTTTTCTGTCTTCATAATGACGAGCCAAAATCAGAAATCTGCTCAACTTTAAAGAAAGGATCCGCGCAGATCTCTCCAAGCTGTGCGCGCTGCAGTTTACCACTAAACAAATACCTTCGCAGGCACTGCGCTCCGTCTTCCAAAATAAGCAGATCTGGAAGTTCTGGTGTAAAAGCCTAAAAAGTCGCATTTAATCCAGTGAAGTGTTGAGAAAGCAAAGCTGTGTGTCCATACCTGAGGCGAAGAAGCACAGGAGTAAAGTTGAGACAATGAACAGCCGCATGGTCCGCTTAGTGCGTCTCTGAGCAGAAACATGAGAGACGGATGTTCGCCGGGTCTGAGGCGCAGACACAGTGCAGCCGGCAGCCTGGCATGGTGAGCCTGACGCCTCCTGCGAGGCTTCGCCTCTCTTATCCGCCGCTGACGCACACACACGCACGCACGTGCACTACTGTATTGTGTGCCACCTGATCAGAAAGTCACTGTTTTGACAGCGATGCTGAGGAACCTTTATACTGGTTCTTAAACTACTATTATCATTACTATGGGCATTTCACATTTTATTTGTGTTGGATCCAATTGCATTTGCTGCTGATGCAACGAACTGATTTGGGATCAATAAAGTCTCCTGAGTCTGAATATGCTAACAGACAGGTAAAATGTCTGAGAAACATTCACTATTGCTCCTTCAACCACCCTAAATCTTTCTTATATAGATAAATAACTCTATAATCTTTATGTGCTTTATTTATAGCTCATCATTTTACACAAATTAACCAATAAACTGACAGTACAGTCAGTATTACAGCCAATCTGAATTTTTGTAACCTCAGTGCTGAAAATCACTTTATCACCATGCTTCAGTCTAATCTCCATTTTCCACTTTGACCCAATATATGAAGTTTATGAAATGTAATAACATCTTTACTACGCACTTTACTTTTGTTATGAAACTATTATTTTACAGTTACAACTGTAGTTACAACTTAGAAATGATCCCAAGCATAGATATAGTATAGTATAGATAGTATAACCTTTTTTTGACCAGATAAACCCCAATGAAACAAGTGAGAAATCAAAGAATAAGACTGGTGTGATTCTATATTTTTCTGATATAAAGTGATTCAGTGTGTTAGTCTGTGTCTCAGTACTTTTCCATCCTATCCTGTCTGTGGCATTGAGCCCCAAGCTCCTTGGTTCCAGCTGAAGACGTACATTATATTTGTGAGGTGTTTTTTAAACTATACATCATCATTTTTAATGGAGGCAAAATTATTTCCTGCTGTTCCTGCAGTTTTCAGCAAACGTTCCTCAAACAGCCATAAAATGTACATTTGTTGGGAACTATTTTGAATGAATACCCATTTGGAACTTCAGTGAGTAGGACAATGTATGTGGGATTGAGTCAAAATAAACCACATTGTGTGTGTTTAGGGTGAACATGGACACAGGTAGAAGTTGTAGAGAATTGCATCCGTATCCCCCATGCATTATGTCCATGTTAGATGATTGTGACCCTCACCATTTAGATTTATTGATAACTTTCAGTGCTAATGCAGGAAGTAGTGTGCTCTTTATGTAGCAAGGTGTAAAAAAAGGGTGTCAAGGTCGTGGTGGTGAACAGGCATGTAATGAGATAGACTTTAATGCAGTAGACTGGAAGTTGTGTGCAATTCATTAACCCTTTAGAACCAAGTGTAGTATTGATGCTATGCTAGACATGTTCTGCAAAACATTAAATAGCTTTGCAACCGTTTCTGATACGAGACAAGCTTTATTTTAAACCGCGAGATTCTCAACTTTCAGTTGAGGCAACTTGACGTCAATCAGGGCTGGTTTATGGTGCCTACGGTTACGTGATACAGGAACAGTGGGAAATTGCACATGGAAAGATATAATCAGATTAGGTTGTCTGTGTTTCCAA
The DNA here is from genome assembly GCA_036023655.1 of Nannoperca australis. NCBI lineage: Eukaryota > Metazoa > Chordata > Actinopteri > Centrarchiformes > Percichthyidae > Nannoperca > Nannoperca australis. Next base: position 13,797 of record JAVQJD010022902.1, read on the forward strand.
TGATATATAACACTTTACTTTCAGAGGTGATATTGACCAAAATATAAATTCAGTACCAATTTGTATATATTTTATTAACTGTCACACTGTCTACTGAAATAAAACGGTCAGGACAATATCTATTACATGTCTTAAACTCACTGAGGAAAAGGTGTATTTGCACCAAACCTTCAAAACTCCTAATTAACTTTTCACATAAAAAAAAACCCAAATTCCCAGATTATGTAATGAAGGCTCCTCTGAATCATATTATGTATAACACCTGATACTGAGTGAAATAGTAAGCTCAGAATTGCAAAATATAAAACTATGTCTGGGTATTTTTTTGTCAATATAGGTTTAAAAGGTAATTCGTCTTAACTACATGATATACAGTGAGTACGGAAAGTGTTCAGACCCCTTTACATTTTTCACTCTTTTTTTTATTTCAGCCATTTGCTAAAATCGAAAAAGTTCATTTTATTTCTCATTAATCACTCAGCACCCCATCTTGACCGGAAAAAACAGAAATTTACACATTTCAGCAAATGTATTAAAAAAGAAAAACTGAAATATCACATGGTCATAAGTATTCAGACCCTTTGCTGTGACACTCATATTTAACTCACATGCTGTCCATTTCTTCTGATCCTCCTTGAGATGG
>JAVQJD010022904.1:0-50185 GCA_036023655.1 Nannoperca australis
ATACCTTAGCTTAATTAAGGTTTACGATGCTTACAGGAAACACAGACCTAAACAAAGGAATTATCTTGTCCTTTAGGTCTGGTCACAATCAGAAAAGGCAGTTTGAGTTCACACATCAGATTTTTCCCCCCACAGTGGTAAATCTAAGTTTCAACAAACAGGATTTTAATCTTCTCTATCGCATTTCCAAGCTAAGGTTAATGTCTCATTTCAAGTTCAAAGTTGGTTTTGGTCTGATGGCGTGCCTGTTACTTTTTTTTTCACACATTTGTTTGGTTTGGAATAGCTGTGTACAGTTTTTTCACAGGCTGATCCAGTGACAAAAGAACAGCACGAGTGTTCTTGCTCTACTTTGTTTTTCTCACATGACAGCTACACAGGCTCAGTATTGGACAGAAATGAGTCGAGAAAGACTGCACGTAGATTTTCGAGATAAATTAATTAGGAACATTGAATGGACAAAAAAACAAAGAATTACTTGAACACACTGGAGAAGCTTCCATTGCAGTAAAAAAGAAGAGAAGGCACAAATATTGAGGGAATTATATTGAAAGAACAAGAAAAATGTTCTGTTTGGTAGATGTTTTTTTAATCAAAATAAGATTGAGTGTGTATGAACATGAGTCTGTGATTGTAACCTATTTGTCATGAGCTGTACACGCTGCTCTGTCTAACAGAGCTGTTGTGCTTTATGATTACAGAAGTGACTTGAGAATCTGTAAGAGACAGAAGACCAATCATACTGGAAATTTGCTGGGACAAGGTACTAGGGCACAAGTGATGGCTTAGCAATAGGGTTGGCAGTAGGTAAGTTAGTATAAATGGTTTTGAGTCACCAAATGTAAAGAGGGAGAGAGTTTAGAGCATTGTGAGAGAAGAAAACTGTCAGTGTTCTGAGTGCAATAAATGCATTCAAGGAAGAAGAAATACAGTCGAGAGATTGAGCTGCCAGCGTGGAGGTGGAGCACTTTGGTTCACAGGAGGTAAAGGTCTTGACCAGAACCATTAGAGAAGCAGAAGAGACGTCTCTCCAGATATCTGGAAGTGCTGGTTTAGGGAGTGTTTGTGTTAATTGAGAACAATTTTCCCAGTGAAAAGGAAAGGCGTGGTGGTCTGAGATGGGGACGCAGAGGGCAGCGCGCTGGAGTGGATGAGGAGCAGGAGAGCAGACAGATCCAAGGTGTTACCCTCTGTGTCATGGGATGTTAAGTGAATAAACTTTATTTCCTGGACCAAAGCCAGCTGCTTTTGAAGTGTCCATGAATGCTGAAGCCAACAAGTAGTAAAAGGTTTGTTTATTTATCTATTGATGTATTAACAGGCACAACGCACATTTATATATGTTCCAGACAGGACGACATTAAGCAGCATCAGCAACCATAAATTAAAGCATGCGATAAAGAACCATGTCAGGAATAAATCAGCCAAGTCAAATGGTATGTAAAACAAGACATACATTTAACTGAATTAATGAAACAAAACAAAGACTTCACGTGCAATTAGAGTAGTAGTTGAAAAAAAAGTCAAACACAGAGCGTTTGAGAAACACTCAGGGCAATGAGAAATGACGAGCACAGTTTGGAAAGATGGTAGATTTTAATTAAGTTGAGATGGCCAACTGGAAGGCAATTTAACAGGAACAGATTGAGGGTAGTGTTGGTTGATAGGATGGTGATTAAAAAGCAGTGGACATGAATCAAACCTCAACTCCCCAAATGGCAGGTGAGAAATCTACAATTTTAACATATACCATATTTATATAGATATTTCCTGCTCATATTTCCTTGATTTGTTTTAAATTAAAACTGTGATAACATGTTGCCCGGTGGAGCATGTTTGCTTTCTGAAGAGGTGAATATGTGTTCTTTTTGCACAGGTTTTGGCGAGCTCCACTTGTATATTGTGCCCAAATATACATAAAAAAATAATGCACCCCCTGGAGGCCGGTGGTCATGGTGCAGCTGGACACTGCCCACGTTTTTTACTCACTTACCAGTTCATTTGGAACACCTACACAATCTGCAGCGCTCCAGTGCAACAACATTAACTTCCAACCAAAAATGACTATAGACTTATTCATAAAGGTGGTTTATTGTAGGACTGTAGTATTTGATTTCATTAGACTGTACAGGTGCACTTGGTAACTCAATCTTTACACTGGTGCCATGAATCTAACAAAGTTGGTTAAGCAGATTTAACAGTTTAAGCTCCTGATCAGGTTGCTCTGTCATACATAAGCTATATGAATTCATTATTATGAACTACTTCTCCATATTCATATGCTCATGTTGTATTGGCAAAATAATAGCTAGTTTTCTACTGGTAAAAACACATGAAACATAGTGAATTTCACCTTCAACAAGCAGCTGGCCGCATGAAATTCCACTGACCTGTAATATAACCTACAGACAACCCCAGTCAGCAAAATCCCTATATCTCTCCTTTACATCAGATTGATAGACAAGAATGTATTGAAGAGGGTCTGACTACTTCCTTCCACAGTGTCTGAGGAGCTGGGCTATGGGTTGCTGTCTAATGTGAACGGGGTTGAGAAGCACAGACTTTGACAGCAGTCATAAAAAGAGCTGTCTGCAGAGTGGCCATGTGTGCATGATTTGTAAGTTCAAAGTTCATGAAATATTTTGTGCGTGAAGACAAATAATGTATATTCACTAACAGGGTATTGCACAGTAGAAAACAATATGTAAAGTTTCCAATTCAGTTCGAAATAATGTATAAACATGATATGCTGATGGACTGCCAGAGGTATCACAAGTGTGTTTTGTATTTTCAGAACAATGACCCTTACAATAAGCTCAAGCTTATCGCTGCTATCGTGGCTGAACAAAAGCTCTCTGAATAAAACAAGCTTTCGTTCTCCAGGGTAACACCCATGTGATGGCAGAGACTGTACCCTACTTAACACTCGCATCGCCACCTTCCCAGCCCCATGCTGCACCTCGTTTCATGTGGATGGATTTGATTATTTCTGGTGTATGGATGTTTTTAGTTACAACAAAGGACAACTACTTTATCCATATTATACACTACAGGACTCTTAAAGAGACAGCCGGGATTTCCCAACACCAGCCAAGCCAAAGGGTTGCATTTTTCACATCTGGAAGATAAAAGTGAAATTGTGGAAATGGCCTCATCCTGGCACACACACGCAGTACTTCAAAGCACTTGTTAGATGTCTGCAAGATTGTTTTGCACTTTGAGGCAAACAAAAATATAATTTGGTTGCACACAGTGTACAATCTGATATCTCTTTGTGAGATAAGGGCGCCTGAGGACACAAGGTGCTATTTGCTTCCACTGAATTAGACCTTTTTATTATCCTCCATGAAACTGCTAGTTTATGGAAATTTTAACGATTGAGTGAGCCATGTCTCAGCATCGAAAGAAGATTAGGATAAGGTGTTACGAGGAAAATCTAACAACACGGAGAGCGTGATGGGCAGCATTGTGTCCCCAACTGTACCCATCTCTTTTCTCCTCCTCCCAGTCCCTCTGTACTCTGCAGTGCATTCAGTCCAACTCAAATTCATATCACTCCCAAACTCAGAGGATATGCCGCATGGCCTAGTTTACTATTTGAACTGACCTTATCCTCTGGAAAAGTTTGTGTCCGTATTTATCTAATATATATATATTTATCTAATATCTGCAATAAATCCTGGGAGTCAAACAATTCACACTTCACTCACTTTGAGTGATCGTTTCTGACTGTGGTTTCATTGTATATATATTTTTTGCTTTAAGTATCTAGAGTGTAGAGGATTAAAATTGTGAAATCTTAATTTAATATCAGAAATCCAACAGGAGCTCTGATGGGAAGTGAACTATTGTTCACAAATGTTGGATTGAGATGAATAAAGATTTGGTGTTAATTGCTGCAGAAAAGCAGTAATATTTTGTCTCAGAAGTATTTTAGTGAATGTATTTGATACTGTATTTATCCTAGTTGTAACACGGGATTGAGTCATCTGCTTGTACAATGTGGACTTTTACAAATCAATGACACCGTATCTTTAAATGTCATGTCTCGGGGGGGCTTGTCTTACAATATGTGTTCATTTACAAGCAGCAGAGTGTGGGCACACGCCATGCTAACAGTAATAGAAAGTCAGTGCCAAGCTCCAAATAACTGAGGATCAGCCTCAAAAAAAGTGCACAAGGAAGAACAAAATTCAAGATCTTGTGAGGATTTTTTCCCCACCTTTGCTGTCTTTCATCTTCTTCCCTCTTTCTTATCTCTGGCTTTCTCTCACCTCGCTCGCTGTCTGTGTTCTCTTCACATGAATTGCATTGCTTTTACTGAATGTCTCCTGGTTAGGTGTGGAGAAAGGCATTGTGTGCTGCTGTCAGTCAACTAGATTACAGCTCTAGAGGATCCTTATTGCTCACCCTGCAAAAATAAGAAGATGGCTCCCAACTTTGCCGGCCAGATATATCTAACGATGTCTGTTTTTTCCCATTTTGGGAGGTTGGTGGTACAAAAAACTCAACATGAGAGACGGAATTGGAAGACTAAATCTGAATTTGATTCAACAAAGGTACTATCAGTGAATCCTCACATACTTTGTAACCTCGTAGATGCAACGATCATCTGATCTAAAAAGCAGAAGACAACCAAATAGACGCGTGTTATTGAAATCTTCCATCCCTTTTCATTTTATTTGTTTTGCAGCTATGTTCATGTTGTATTTTTTTCAGCAACAGTTCTCTGTTCAACACTCCCACTGAGCTTTCAGACTAGTTAGACGTGGCCTGGTGAGGTGTACAGTGTTTCCCCCGCAAAGAGAAAGAGATGCCTATTACAGCTGTGAGAAGCTTTTCTCCGTCATTAGCAACATTGACGCGCCATGCCTACTGCATGGAAAGTGATCTCAGCTGAAGAAAAGCGTATTACTCCTCATCGGTCCAAATCTAACCTTCTGGCCAACACAAAGTTCAGTCTAAAAACAGCATGACGCCCCTTGAAGGGCCTTCCTCTTTTCACTCCTAAATTGTTTTGATCTTTTAAAAGTCTGGACTGGCAACTTTGAGCATTAGAAATTCTTTGGAGCGCAGCTTCACCTGGTACACTCTATTATGATATGAAGCAAGTAGTGGCTTTAAAAGTAAAAAAAATAAATAAATAAAGGGGCAGTGGTGTGTGTCCAATCTCAGTTGTGAGAGAGTGTGGAGGTGGGTTGGTGCATGGTCCCTCTCTTTTTGCCCTCCTGCTGCGTGTCAGGTTTTGAGATTCTGGAGATTTGCAGGTGAGACCTGCTGAGTGTGGGCAGGGGCAGCTATGAGGGCTGCAGTGTGGGGGGCAATTAGTTTTTTTTTAGTTGGAATTGGATTTTATTTTTGTCCACTCTGAGGCCTCCGTCTTATCCTGCAACCCAGTCCTCCCACTCAATTTCCATCTCACCGTGTGAAAATTGAGTGATACAAAGATGTGAGCTAGAGATGGAGAAGACAGTCAGAGATGGAAAAAGGAGGGCAAGGGAATGGCAAAAGATGCAGACAGCGAGATATAGGGGAGAGGGTGAGATGGAGGGCGGACAAGGTGGCAGCACACCGATATCAGCATTTCCAGTGCACAGCAGCAAATGTCTTGACCAGATTTCTTATGATAGCTTTTACTCATGTGGAGAAACAAACTATGTAGCTATCACACTCGAGTAAATGATTTGCTTTCCTTGTAGCATCAAAATATACACAACTGAGAAGTAATAAATGAGAAACCGGCAGTTTATAAAAAAACGTTATACAGATATTTGAGGAAATATATTATAATCAGCTAAATTGTAACATAGCTTTAAAAATCATGTATCTAATATTTCTTTGGCCACTTAGTATTCAAAACGTGGGTGAAATGAAACAAAGCCAGCTCTCCCCACTCTCCTCTCAGGTGGAGAGACAGAGACACTCACCCATACATATAAACAGTGACAGACACATTGCTCATCTTGGATGCTTTACACGTTGTGATTTGATTTCAGGGCGGTCAAACAAAATCTCTGCACTTCAAATGCATTCCAAATGCATGTAGAGTCTACAATAGAGAAGTATTTAATAGATTCACCAACATGCATTAAAAAAGAGGGGGGAAATCATTAGCTAAAAGTAAAGAGAGAAATCAATGAATAGAAAAAAGCTCCAATAGCGACGGTGGAATGGGTTGTGTTCAGTTGGTTTGCATTCATAATGTATAGGGTGACAGCCCATTAGACAGCGTTAAAAGGAAATCAGATTCTGGCCTTCCTCCAAAGCCATTAGCCAATGGGGTCAGCCTGAAGACAAACTGCTAATTGACCAATAGATTCAAGTAAATTGCAGGTAAATTGTTGGTCCCTGGGAGGAACAATTATTTTGTTAATTGCATTTTTAAAAGCGTGTGAGGGGATTTTGGACTACAGGTGTAATAGCAACGACTGCAATGGTCTCGGCAATCAGACTGTCCTATTACTTCCAGTTCTATAAACACATGTCCTCCCAGCTCAAACACAAACCTCATAGTTATGCAGAATTATTATGGCACATTCTGAGATGTTGGAAGAAATCGAGAGTCTAGAAAGATGTGAATAAATATACACAGATATGGGTTTGTAAATTATTTGTAAGATAGAGAACGGGTGGACATACGTTCTGCATGAATGAAGGGTCAGAGTTCGTTCAGCTCTGCATAAACTGAAGTCCACTGAATACTAAAAAAACCTCAGGGGCCAACTGTCACTCGCACTAATGGACACTAACAGTAAGGTCAATGCTTTTGTCTTGTTTGTGCACATTTCACAGTTGTGTTCGCTACTAGCCTGTTAAGTGTGAATTAATAAGCATACTTGACCATGATGCTTCTTGCAAATTAAGTGTCAGTGATCAAGTGCCTTTTAATTTGTTAACGCAGGCACATGGTTACTAATATTCTTGATACCAGTGTGCCTGTAATCCTCTCTGTGGGTGCAGTGAGTAATTCACAGTTTCTGCTGATTCCTTAAAAGTACAGAAATCTGAAATGACTGTATTTGTACATCTGAACAAACATGTTAGTAAATGAAGTAGAGTCTACAAGTCAATGTCAGCAGATATGTAAAGTACCTCTTTTACATAAACCTTAACAACAAGTTATGTTTGTTTCTTTCTTTCAGTGTGTGAATTGAATGACATTTTGTATGCCAAACACATCCACCAACAGCTACGGACAATGGCTGTTCGCCACACTTGCCAGTCGAGTTGCAGAGACTAAGTGAATTCCAGGCTTGGTGCCACAGGACTGAGTAGGAACTTGATCTCACAATAACGTGCAGGCTTGAATTTGATCAAGGCAAGAGAGCCCAGGCGGCAGCTAAACAATTACCGCAGAGGAAGTCTGATCTGCTTGTAAGCAAAGTCCGCACTCCGTACCACCGGAAGCCTCCACCTCTCTGACCCCTCTGTAGACAGACCCCCTTGGTCAAACACGAGGCCGCAGTCAGGTTGATGGGGAGGAGGAGGAGGAGGAGGAGGAGGAGGAGAATGAGGAGGTGGACGTAGACCCTTCACCCTGTAGGTATGACTTTCGACAGTGGAAGAGACCTGCTGCTCAGTTACAGTGATGAACGACTTTGCCTTCCCTCTGATAATTGCTCACTCAGGGGCAGAGAGAGGTCCATTAATCAAAATGAGGTGAGGCACTGCAGGACTCTCCCACCTATGGCAGACTCCAGCATGCCTCAACAACCCCGGGGCAAACCCGGAGGCATTGGCTTCAAAGGAATCTGGCCGGTCAGGACACTGTCATTCTGCAATGACAGTCAATGCCTCCGCCTGACGGTCTGAAATCTAACCTGCTGAACGGAGCAGACGCGGGTGGAAGAGGGGAGGGGTCTCCATTAAGTGCCAAACGGAATAGCCTAGTCTGAACCTAAACTTGAAGCAAACTGCACAGTGATCCTATGCGATTGTCACAGAGCCTTTGTGGACATGTCTGAGAGAGTGAGAGAGGGGGAGAGAGATGAATAATGTGAGAAAAAAAAGACAGACAGACAGAAATAGGGAAGAAGAGGGAGCGCAGTCTACATTTCGCTATGACAAATTGAGGAAATGCATTGAGGGTTAAGGTCTGCGAGTGATTCTTGCAATAATGCATCTGTTGTGATGTGTGTTCGCGGGTTGTGACACAAGTGTTTTTATGCTTTCTATAAACAAAGGAAATGGAAATCCATTAGATCAAGGTAAAGTAATCTTATTAAAGGACGATTGTGTTCCTTAAGTTAGATTGAGGGAAAATCACAGTCAAGGTCACAGTTTCCTCTGTTTGGGAGTGTTTGCTGGTACATTAGTGCTGTGGTTTTGTCCCAAGAAGAAAACAACATGCACAGATACATTAGTCAAGTTTTGATGTTGCAATGCAGCGTGATAAGGAGCCTGATGATGAATAATTTTTACATCTTTCATTGAGAAATAATTCACCTCCACTAAAGTGTGCGACAGCCTTCATCTTTGTCATAAAACAAGTCTCTGTTGAGACTCAAAGATGCCCGAATGCTCCAGAATGCACACACATGTGAAACGTCTCCCTCCTCCCGCCCAGACCTCTCTCCTGGCCATCTGAAGTATCAGGTGAAACATTACTTTTCCTGTAATATTGGGGTTGACACTATCGATTACCTAAAGTAATTTAGAGTTAGGTCAAGAATAGGATATCCCTTCAATATAATCATGATGAAGAATCTTAAAGTATTTCACTCTGCTTCCTAATAACCTCTCAGCTGCTGAATGATGCATTAAGGTGATTTCACTGGTCAAATACTAAGTTTTACCCACTTAGTGGTTTCCTGTGTTTATAAAAGATAACTTTCAAGATGATAATTCACTGCATCATCTGGTATAAAATGGTCCTCTTTTTGTGCATTTATTGTCTATTCTATTCATAATTTCATTCATGAATTTATAAATTGGTCATCACTTCATTGGATTCATTTGTGGTTGCATGTGTATGTTTAGTAGTTATAGTTGTGTGTTTAGTGGTTTAATAAATCATTAATTTATAAAGCACTATGTGGTTTGTGTGTATTAAGTATTAAGGTCAATGTACAAAAGTCAAGAACTCTGTAGCAACATTTAGACTGAGACTGAATTAATTCATTGGCTTTTTCCCTTTTTCAATGGTGGTGCCCTGAACTGTATTTCATGTTAGTTAAATTCCATTGTGTAATATAAATATTGATTTATTCTGATAGCCAAAGTTGAGTGTCATAGCTCTACTTCAATTTGTACACATGCGTATTAAGGCCCATTTTTTTGGTGCTGCTGTGTAAGACTAATACTGTTCAATGTTTATGTTTACATCACATTCTGTTTAATCTACAGTATATGGGCTTTGAATGCTGAAATACAAATTTTGTATTATTCTGTTCTGCCATCATTCTACTTTCTGCTGTTTTAAAGTCAAACAAGTTATTCAGACTTATATCTTCAAGTAAATCAGTTACTATGGCAACTCTTCAATGCACAATATTGTATCAGTGGACCATTAATGAACTTTAAAACATGTTCTAAGATATTGAGCAGTGACTGGCATTTGTGTTGTGCCCCGTATAGGATGATCCATAGGATGTGTGAGCCTGCTTACAAATTTCATGCATTTTTATTATTATTCATTTCAGTACACATCCTGAGGGAAACATTTGCACTTCTGACTCTGAGGCCTCATGTCTGCTTATCATATTGAAGATTGTCATGAGAGGCAACAGCTCAGAAAATCTTTGTACTCAAGCATATTCATATCTTATCAGGCTTTTGGCTTTGCAGGATTTTGTTTATGGAATATCCAAAAAACACTATAACCCTTGCCTCAACCTAGACCTTGATTTTTTTATCCACAATTAATAATAAGGAAATAAGGAAAATTAATTGTATTCTGGCCAATGGAACAATTACAGCTGTGAATTCATTGTTTCAATTACATGAGTTCAATGGATGTAACAAAAATAATAAAACATCTCTAGAAGGTCAAAATCCTAATTAGTGTCATTAAGCTCAAGATGATGAAAGTAAAATGTGTTTTTAATGAAGAATAATTCCATTTATTTCTCCGAGAGTCGTTTTGGCTGTAGCAGGAAGCTGTTTTCATCAAACAAGCTCTGATGAACCCGCTGTACACTACCTGCTTGGCACCAAACGACAGACAGACACAGGAAGCGACCAGCTGGTGAACATAGTTAGCAGCTAAGGAGCCAGATATTTCCCTCAGGAGTTGGTAGAGACCAAAAACAGGGCTAAAAGAGAGTATTGGACTGGACATTCACCAGGTGGCCGGAAGCACGACTCCAAATGACAGTGTTGCTCCATAACTGCTGGATGTGTAAAAAGGCAACAGTGTGCTAACATATTCACCACACTGTACGTCACTGTAATAATGATCTTTATAATATAATGAAGGCTCACAGATTGTGACCACATGGTGAGGTTCAATGGAAGCAGCAGATTTGAAACCATCTATCAGTGGCGTGAGATTGCTCCTTCACCTCAAAGGCAGCTCCCACCAATCCTCAGTGACAAATCTTACCATTCATGTCAGCGGGAGCCAGATCTTATTATCCTTCCCAGCTAAAGTTGGGCATACTGATCCTGGTTACCCCACCCACAAACTCACCCCCGATTCCCCCCAGTGTGTGCAAGCCAATGTTTTTAGATAGGTCTGTATGAGTCCACATCGCACAGCTGGTCATTAAATTAAAATCAGTTCCTCCCATCGTCTCCTCACACACAATAAACTACCTCTACTGTTCCTAACCATTCTGCAGGCAACCCGTCTATTTCACCGTCCAGTTAATGTGCTGTGTGTGTCACTCCTGTCCTGTCCTGTCCCTGTATATACCACACATCTGCTGTAATGAGAGGCAGGAGAGGAAGCCTTGGCTTCAGGGACTCACATGGGAGCCCACATTATTGTCCCTGCGTTATATAGCCTCTAGTAGTTTATCTCTGTATTAGCTCTGCCCATCACATTAGATTGGACACCAGCAGGGTGATTGAGTCCTACAGAGTAAATGAGCAGTAATGTGCACCGCGTTTAACACTAAGAGATGTATGGTGCTGGTGTCACACTGCTAGAGAGACAGATCGTGCATTGTTGTTTGTGCCCCATACTTTCATAAGAGCGGCCATTCCCCAGCTGTGCTTTCAGTCCATGTTTAAAACGCAGCTGTAAAGATGGAGGAACTGTGCTCTCACACCACACCACAGATCATCCTCCAGACAGTCGCATGAATTAATAGCAGACCGGGGGCTCACAGTGCTACCCGCTTTTCACTCGGTGCGGAGACGTGTGCTGTGGAGCTGCCAACACTCCAAATCATAGCTGTCTCCTCTGCCGGACGTCTTCCACAAACTAACACCAGGTATGTCCATCCAGCCTCTGCTGCGCTTCATAGTCATTACATGAAGCATACGCTTTAGCTCTCAACGTGGAATTAAATCTGTACTGTGTCACCATCTTATTCAACTGTTTCTTAGAAGGGAAGATCTTCCTTTATTGCTCCAATTACTTATTTCGATTTCCATTTTGCCATAGACCCAATGATAATTCCTTCTAAAAATGCAGCTCTGCTTGACACTCTGTTTGATGCTTTGTAGGATTGTAGAATATAATTTAGTGATTGATCTTTTAGCCGTTTACCAGGCCTCTCTGTCAGGCAGCAGCTTTAACCGCATGTACAGCCTGAACCTGAGAATTAGTCAAGAAGAGTGATGGTGTTTTCAAGGTGAAAACTAACACATTAGTGTACGCTCATCTATCTTCCTTCTCTCATTCACAGGATCATGGCGTTTGGTGAAAACACGTTCCGCACTAACAGTGTCCGCCAAAAAACAGTCGTGTTGTTTAGAACTAATGAAGACCCAGCTGGCTCAACTGTCCTCAAGCTGTAATAAAATACTTAGTGAAACTTTCTGATAAGCCTCCTCTGTGCTGTACAAGGGCAACTGTTCAGGCTAACAAACCGCACAAAGCCCTCATTATTCAGGGACAAAGGGAATCTATTAGACAACACCAAGCGTTAACAGGTAGTTTTTGCTATTCTTGACAATGCAGAATTTGCCTTTTTTGTTAGCTTTTCTAGAAAATTGGATTGATCTTCCGAGAAAATAAGAGCCTATCATTTCTCTGAATTGGTTTGTCTGTGTAGAAGAAGCAATCTATGACCACAGTAAATTAAAAAATATATATTTATGAGTATGAAAAAAACTAAACGGCATGTGATCAAAGTGAGGCCATGTCTCCAGTATCTGTGCATCAGCAATGGAAGCAGAATGTTTATCATTACAGGCTCCTCTCATTTGCCACTGGCCGTGGAACTGTTCTCCGCAGCTGTGGGCACAAGCACAACACACACGCACACACACACACACACATATACTTATACATGCACACACACACGCACACATAAACAAGAAAAATTGATTACCACCTCTCCCTGATTGCAGCCCCTCTGTCTTCTAAATCTAAATTGCAACTTCAGACACAAAAGCAGCCCATGTAGCTGAAGCACACTAAATCAATCTCTCCCACTCTCCAGCTCCTCCACTGCCAAATAAAAAGCACAACCTTTTGCAGAGAAGTGAAAACACCCCGGAATGTAAAATATATCTTGTAGGACAGACAACGTTTGTGTTTTCTATGACCTTGCGCTGGAAGGCCGGTAACCTTATGTTTTCATGTTCAAGGATAATGAATTTGCTTAGAAGTGCCACATGTCAAGACATTATCTTGACTTGACTTCAAGATGTTCAGGGAGATTAAAATTACAGCTTTCACCAAATGCTCTTTGTTCACTGTCCTCGAATAAAGTGGCATTCTTTGTCAATGTGCAGTGTTTAACTTTTCCCCAACAGTAGCTTCATATATTCCCTCCGCATCCTAGAAACATCCTAGGACATTATTCCACCAGGAACCCTATCTGTCTAATTACCCACTGACTTTACACTCCATTGATTTGCATTCTTAGCTATTCAAATTATACAATACATTGCATTTTAAACACTGACAAAACTACTTAAAATTCAGTGATTAAACTCATTAAAGTATATCAGCAGTTTTGAGAGTACATAGCTGCTGTGGAATACTTTAGATCCACACTCACAGCTTGTGGTACTGATTCAAGAGACCCCACCACCACCACCACTCCCATTACATTCATTAAATGTATCTGGCATCAGCCCCTCATTCCCTAGCTTCACTATACCACTGCATTCTCTACACTGGGTCCCCAGTATTGTTTGTCATTTGTATCACAAACCAGTCTTTAATGTCTCCTTATCTGTCACTCAGACAAGGCACTTAACATGAGAATTAATCTCAGACCTTGTCCTTAGCAGGGGCCATTATGTGTAATGGTTGTCAGCTGTTTGGAATGCATTACCCATGTGCCACTGAAATGCTCTCATTTGTACCCTTGTCAGTGTACGCACGAGCACTCTTGGTTATTCAATAGTGGATATTGGAAAAGTTGCCAACCCAAATGGTTCTCTGCGCATTTGCCTATTCTTAAAAAAATATGTTAGTATTAAATGGCTTAGGCTGAGAGGTTTCATTGGGAGAAAGAGAATAACATAATCTGTGATAGCCCTGTCCAGTTAGCCTTGCATGAAGTTGGCTCAGTTCCTTCTTGGTGGAACACTCATTAACAGCATCAGCAAGAATAGTGCTTGTACCAGGAATCTCACAATACTTCTTTCAATTCTTTTTTCTTTTTTTTCTTTCTATTAGCGCGCTATTCTGTTCGACACACCTCGACAAGCTGAACTGAGAATATGTTCTCAGAAACCTCTTAAATGAACTTCACACACATAAGAGTCTAAGTAGGTGCAAGATTGATAGCAGTCCCATGTGAGTATCAATGTGGTGTGAAGCCATTTCGGGTAACGCCTCACAATACGGCACACAAACTCCTGACTAACGAGTAAGGGGCTATGTGCAATTAATTAAAACTGATATATTTAAACACTACTACTCACTTGACATGCAGCATCAGGCGGAGACACATCAGCTATCCAGCAGATAATTATGAACTTAAGCATATTAAACTCACAAAAATGCATAGCTTGGAGCAGAAAAGGTCTCTATGAAATGTTACACAGCATTGATAAGCAGCTGATGACCATCAGTTCATGGATAAAAGCTTAAGGTTTGCAATGAGAGCGGCCGTGAGTAGAAGCAGCTTAAGCTGTAGAACGGGAGCTCAGCAGTTAAGATGTAATTATGATATGAAGAATAGTAAAGCAAGCTGTAAGATATTGCTTTGAATTGCAACAGTTTCCACGATCAAACCTTAATTTTCATATTTCACTGCTTTATAAATCAACATGAAAGTATTATATATATGTCAAACACCAACTAAGATACATTTAAACACAGCGAGTACAATAAAGTAATTCATAATTAATATTTCAGGTGGATGGCAGCAGAAATCAACAGCCAACAGAATGCAGGGCATGGCCACAAGCAGATCTACAGGAGAGGAATAAAACTTGGCTTGGTAGCCTAGCTTCCATTGCCAAGTACATAAACTCTGTGGCCAATTCAGGTTGAAAGCGCATTAGAGACCAACAGCTGATATAATGGTCAACTTAGCTGCAGCAGCAGGCAGTGCAGGCAGCGTAAACTCAAGTATTCCTCCACAAAGTCTTAAATTGACATAATCAGACTGCTGATAGGTGAGCTTGCCTATGTAAAGGTACCTGAGCAGCAGCAGTGGTGCAGCAATGTTACAGCTCTGTTGCGAATGAGCAGTGACATATGTACAGCAAAATAATCAGAATCAGAATCCACTTTATTGGCAAGTATGTCGACACATTTTAGGGAATTTGACTCCAGGTCTCAGTGCTTCAAACAAAGACATTAAGCTAAACCACCATGAACTATAACATATATAACAATATAGCAGCTACCCTTTATAGGGGGGTTATAGGGATTAATGAATGGCTTTATTAATGGTAATACATAATTTACTAATGCATTACAAACCATTTAAAAGCCATTAATAAGAATTATCAAAACTAATAACAAAAAAATGCTTATAAGCCATCAGCAAAATGATGTGCTGGTTGTGTTAATAAATGGTTCTTTAGTGGTATAGGTTTAGTGATAAGCTGTTTATGATTTTTTGGGGGGTTTGGATTGGTTTGGCTTTTCCAGAAGGTAAGTGGTCAAACAGTCCATTGGAGGGTTCTTCCTGATGAATTAAAGTGCTAAAAAGATATATAAATTCTGACGCTGAGGACACACCTGGCAACCCAAACTTTTCTGTGTCCCTCTCACAGGTCCTTTTAATTGTTATAAACACAATAATCCTTTACCTTTACAACATTCAAAGATTGAATTAAGGAACTTGTGTCGTCAGAGGGGACATTTTCTTCACCAGCAGCCAATAAAACCTAAAGCCTGTACTTTATCTTAATACCTCACTATTACATCTTCACAAAGGCCAAATATTATTGCACATGAGGAGCACCCTCTCCTTTTGTTTGTGTGCTTTGTTTGTTTCCATTGCATGGACCCACTAGATCAATACAACACTGTTGCAATTATTACCATCAGCAACCAATTGGAATGATTGGATTTGCTCCAAAGGCTAAAAAAGACTTAGGTTGGATCATATGGTCGACTTTGCACTGTTGTAAATCTGTAATTGGATGAATTGCAAGCTAAGACAGCCATTTTCCTGCAGGGGAATAAAAAGGGACAAATGTGCCTATGTCAGTTTATTTTTTTCTCCTCACAAAATCATTACTGTATGAAATAGCCCTTATAGCACTGGGCAGCTGTATAAAATAACTGTATAATCATGACATCAAAGCTGCTGTCTCACATAGCCCCAGTGTTTGAGCGTTTCTCTTTTTAAATGCCTACCCACACAGCAAGCAGAACCGTGGTCAGTGCAGGGATAAATCTTGGGGTGGAGGGGGAGGCAGAGCACTTTGTAAAACTGTAATACTACGAAAAAATTGACTTCCTCTCTTTCTTCGCACTGTTTTCTAATGTTCTGAGAGTACAGACGGCTCTGAAGTGTTTACATTTAGCTTCAGTAGAGCAGTAGAGCACCTCCACACAAAGTGGTTGCTGAGCCTTGCTTGTTGTTATTTTCACTGTTGTCCGTGTCCAATTTTTGCAAGCAATTGGACGAATAAAATATGTTTATGAAGTCTAAAGAAACCATAAGGTGAGACATTAAAATAAATAAATGTAGTTTCTTTTTCAATGGGGACACTCTAGAAAATATCTTCCAGGGATTTAATTTACTTTACAGACAGAGACGGATCGTAGTCTGGTTGTTCCTCCTGCTTTTATTTGTTTATTTCTAGGTCACCTGCACTACTTAGAGAATTCATTTCCTCATCCAATCACTGATCAAATAAATCACACATGGTAGGCAACGTTTCATTAATTACCAAAGCAATCTTCTACATGAAACATTACCTAAATAGACAAATCCCCTTGATCATAACATGTGACTATAGCATCAGAGGGGCCATGTGTATTTCAAAGTAGCAATATCCCGAGGATTGCTGTATTGATATTACACTTTAATGCAATCTCAGGAGCCACTGAGCAGCCCAGTTTGATTGGATAATACGAGCACATTGAGCTCTCAGGCATTCATTTTCATTCATATGTATAAATCACTCAAAATAGAGCAAGGGGATTTGAGTCACAAATCCAAAAAAGCAATAACCATAAGGGAGGAAAAGTCCAATACAACACATTTCCACATTCGGCAAGGAAAGAGCCCAGTAGTAGGAAGTAGATAGGACACGAGGCTCTTCAAAACACTTTTAAATGAACCAATCATACCTATGATTCTTATGGAGACAGTCAATCAGGAGGTAAATCCAGCGCTTGTTGAGGACACTTGAGCACTTGATGAGGAGGAAGCAACCATATAACTACAAGGACTGTGAAGGGTGTTTTTTTTTCTTCTTTTTTTCATGAAAATAGCATCTGCAACTCAGTGCACATAGCCAAGTCGTGTCTGGGTGTGCCAAGGCATCTCATACAGTGCTTATTCTACACATTCGGCATCATGGAAGGTTTTATGAAACAAGCAGGTTTATCGGAAGGTCCAATTATGCTTTTCTGTAATTCAAGTCAGGGGTGTGTGACATTATTCTCAAGGCAGTTCCAGTCAGCCCCGGGTGAAACGTGGCTGCCCGCAAAAGTCAAGGTTGGAGTATCACCTGCTCCTAAAGGAATATTTTGCCCGTGATTTGAAATTCAGCCGTTTTTTTTACGTTCTGTGCGACATTACAATAGAGTCGTTATTCTGCTGACCTTGAGACTCACTACAGTATATGACTTTATTCCTTCACTTCCCACTTTTAGGCTTACTGTGCAGTCTAAGTTGCTTGACTTCAAAGTCCTCTTTGATATGTATTTCCTGTAACATCAATGCCCAAATGGTTGACCCCAGAGACTCTTCCTGATGAAAGGCCCAAGAGAGCAGTGGATGTGATCTATAAGCCACAGTTCATGAAGATTAGATCTCACTTATGGACAGCATTATGCACAAAGGAGCTCTGTGCAATGATGGGGTGAGATTTTGTTCTCCACAGATACACAACCAGAGGACACCAGCGGACAGTGTAGAAGCATAAGGTTCTCAGCCTTACAGAAAAGTGCTGGGCTGCCACCTAATGGTTCAGCTTCATTGCCTGTGTAGGGAAGTGTTGTAGCATTTTAAAAATGTCCCAATTGGTGGTGGCTTTTATCCAAAGCACTTTAATGCTACCACAACTGCGTACATTTATAGTAAATCCTCCACAGGAACCAAACCCAGCAGTGTTTGTACAATATTTTACACACTGATTTAAAGGAAATAGCACACAGTTGACTTTCATTAGCCTCAGAGCATGAATTGGCCTGACTGCAAACAAGTACTGAAAAATAAGACTTTAGTGGTCTTTGTGGCCAAACTACTCCTTAGGGTACAAGCTCACACATGGCATAAAAGTGATTTGTTAGCGTGACATGTTTCGTCTGCACCGATATAACAAGAATAAATGAACAACAGGCAAGGAGGCTTAATACACGTAAGTGTGTATAGTGTGTAAAGAGACAAAGACAGAGGTGCTTTTATTCATGTCCCTCTTTTTTTCACATTGGTCCCTCCGTTCAAACACTGAGAGTGATTGGCACTGCAATCACCAGAGATTTTTCTGGCACCAAATGCGACTGTTTGTAAATGCAGAGCACATTCAAGAATTCATATTCGTAGTGTGCATTTCAAGTGTCACCTACTCAGTGTTCAGACTCAGAGCACGCTCTCTTGGTGCTCTGGCCGTGGAGGTGCATCAAAGCATCCAAATAATTACAGCAGTAGCCATATAATATGAAGGTGGTTTAGCTTGCAAGCACACCGCTCTCTACTCCACGTAGATAAAACAACTCTTCCTCAGGGCAAAATGCACATGACATATTTTCATCTTCTCTTTTCTCTGCCAATGGAACCTTTTCTGCAAATTTACTTTTATTTCATTTTATTTGGTTGATTACCCATGGCTTGCTATTCACATTACTGCATGATGGTACTGTAGCTGTCTGTGGAATCTGCTGTATTTGTCATGGGTCTCCAGTGTAAATAAGATTGAAAATCTCACTGTAACACAGGACACATTTATAGATCTAATTCAGATATGGTGTGTGCAGTTCTGGAGGCATCCGACTTATTCCTTAAAAAACAGAAATACATCAAGCAACGGGAAATGCAGTATGAATCAGAGCCAGATGTAATAGCATCATGCAGAAACTGATACCTGCTACATGTTTTCTCCCTTGCATTTAAACTTCTCTGTTTCAGGGAAACAGAGTATATTGTTGTGCAATTCAAATATTTTTGTTAATCCATATAAAAACATGTATTTCATTAATTTGAAATACATGATTTTTCCTATGTTTTGTCTGTCAGCGGCCAACCATTCCTAATGCCAGGGTTAAGACTGCAGCAGGAAGATTTTAAACAGTTTAAAGACCTTTGATACATGACAGCAGCACATTAACCCTGGTGTCAACTTTCCCCAGGAATCTTTACTTTGCTCATAACATGAGTAGCTGATTCTAACCTCACTCATGCTGCTAATTGCTCTTTTATGGTTAAAATTTCCAACGTTTTAAAACCTTTTTAACCGTTAAGGTCCATATGCTCCAACTCCTATTCATCTTTCCATGTCTTACATCCTACAGAGTACTACTCTTTTGTGCTATACATCTCTACTGCACAGAGTCTCTGCAGCTATAAAATATGTTTCTGCACAAGACACCAAAATAGATTACTGCACGTTTATCACAGTTAGTGTAGTGATTCTGATACAGGTGTAAATTCAACTTTCAACACTGGCAAAAAGCATCACACTGTAAATACAAGCACAAGCCAACACACTGTAGCATTGGCTGCCGCATCTCATTACCATGTTCATTACTGTTCACCTCAGTGCCCCTCATTGTCCACAAGAGGTCAGACATTAACAGCAGAAGTCATAAATAGTGCACTAAATACCCCTACATCTTTACGCCCAACGCAGAAGCTACACGTCGAGGTCAGGCAGGATGTAGAGCTTTCTCAAAATGTTTTATGTGATTCAGTTTTATTGTGTAATCAGCATGTTGAGTTTCCTCAGAAAAGGCTCTGGATAAGTGGGTACAGGCCACTGACATGCATACGGAGCAATGTGTGTGATCAGCAAGTCTTTTCGGTGTTGGATCATTTTAATTGTTCAGTTTGCAATTTGGTAGAGAAATTACTTTTTTTTATTCCAGTGAAGATTGTTTACTTTTCTTAAGTTCAAATCTACGGCGGGCCTGGCCCATTTGACTGAAAGTGGTTGTCACGCCTTCTCCGCAGAAGGAGGCAGGTTCATATCGTCACTCGATCCCGTGTCTCGTATTCAAACGCTTGGCCTGCACTGAAGCTGTATATTTTTTAAGTAGTTGCGCAACTCAACAGTTCACACAGAACTATGGGTACCGGAGTAGGAAGTAGCAATATTCAGCCCGGTTCTGAATCTGTAATGGCAAACTAAGAACTTCATCTTCAATATTCTGTGTAGACTCTGAAGTCGCGTTTATTTTATTTTTTACTTTTCGGAAAACCTGGGAATATTGTGAGCGTCAATTAAGGTCTCAAGGGGAAGCGTGCTGCCAGTGGTTCGGTGGACTGACTTTGCAAGCAGGAATGGCCACTGCAAGGCTTGATTACGTCGCTCCGTGGTGGACATACTGGCTGCACAATTTCCCTCACTTCAATTTCTTTGTCCAGTCGGTCGACAACACTTTCAAACCGGAGGAGGCGAGCTACCAGCAGGTTGGTAACTGTGCTTGTGCGTAAAGGCGCACGTAGTCACAAAAGAATCTCACCTGAAAAAACAGAGCAGCTGTGAACCACTTTCATAAACAATGGTAAACAACATATTTAAATGTACACTTCAACTAAAAGTAGCTTCAGACAAATTGTTGCTCTGAGTGATAAAAGCTTTTTTTTCTTCCTTTTTTTTTCTTTTTGACCGTTTCTGTGATGCATCAGTGTTGCTGATGTTGGTCCAAATGTTAGGAAGTAAGAACCCATACAGCACTTCTCACATGATGACACATGACCTGTATTAACAGAACTGCACTGGAAATATTCCAGGTGGTAAACAACTATGTACTGTGTCTATATATGGCTGTATGCGTACAACTATATTTCTATGCACTTTCTTAGGCAGTCTTGATCCATAGCTAAGTTTTTTAATATATATATATATATATATATTTTTTTTTTTATCACAGTGGATGACTCATTTTAACACTATAAACAACACATTTCCTGTAGGAGATGGTTGTGTTCAGCTCTTTCCCCCATCCTTTTCACGAGAAATTTGATTTAATTGGGGACATGTCTATATATATAAAATATCTGTACTTTCCCAAATCATTTTTGGTAATTTGCATCCATGTAAATGTCCCAAACTGTCATGTTTAGTGAGTCTGTTTGACTCCTGCTACAATCTATACTTGATTTATAATGTATTTGTCTCCATAAAAACTGTATTTATTATCGCACAGTAATATTTTGCAATACGGAATCGTCACATGAAATCCCAACAGCATAATATGATGGGCAAAAATGTTATAAAAAATCATTAATGAAGTTCAAACTATCAGCGCTGCATTATTTAGTTTATAAAAATAAATTAAAAAAAGCTTTGTTCATTTGCCTAACAGTAAATATTGTTTCCAAATCATTGTGGACATACTTGTTTACTGTATGAGTATAGCATTGCACACTGATGTCATGTTGAGTTTGGAAAGATTTGGAAAGATGCCCATTATTTCCTGGGTTATCTTTCAAAATTCAACAACAATCCGGTGAATCCCCAAGAAATACGAACTGAGTTTATAAGTGTTTGTTTGTGTCTGTATGTAAGTGCATTATCCACATGTTTCACTGTGTGCTCCATTTATGAACACGTAAGCCATTTCCAAGAGTTTCCCGGATCTGACTGACACAGCCTCTCAAGCTGGAAAAAAAATAATGTTCTTCATTTGACATGCTTATCTAATGTCGTTTTACATTTCCTAAGGCTTTTTTGTTTAGCCTTTAATTTAATTAAACCGGCATCCATACTCAAGGATACATTATACAAATCTCCTTTTGAAGACAAAAGATCAATGACCTTCTGGTCAATGTAGATACTGTAGTAGATTTGTCTCCCTTTCTTCCTCCCGCTCACGCATCCTTATTGTGGCATTGGAGTCAGTGGAAATTAAAGTGCCTCCATGTCTAATTGAAAAACAATGGAGTGGAAAATTAGAGGAGAGAGCTAGCAGCATTGTGCATATGAAGGGCCTGAACTGAGTTATAGTGACGGGAAAAGAAAAATCTGATTGAAACCACCGTATACACACTGCGACTCTTGGCTTATCAACAGTGTCCTCAAAAACCAATGATCAGCAAATCATTGGATTAAGGTTTTGCCCTGGGTGCCAGGTAGGGCCGCAGAGCTGGCACCATTTCTGCATTGACCTATTTCATTAAAAGTGCAATTAATTTCACATCACGGGGTATAAAATCAACTATTTCTTTTTTCTGTTCAATTCCATTGAAATTGTTTGGGGGGTGGAAATTTGGGCATGATTGGCTTCTTATTTTAGTTAGTCTTGGTTTGTAAAGAAATGTCCACAAACATGCAGGTGATACAGTGTTCATTCTTGTTTATTCATCCTGAGTCACGTCAGTCTACCTCAGGTTGAATGCCAGATGATCTCGTTTCTAATTGGAATAACCTGATTCATGAAACTAAGCGCAAAACCGTACTCATCACGACATAGCTTGAAACAACGTTTGAACAGTGAAGGACTTTGTTAGAATTTTCAAAAGAATATCATTTAAATTCAGTAACAGTGTCAATGTCGTCCAAATGGAATAATTAGTCACAGATATTGTTGAATAGCTCTGCTTAGTCAGCCAGACCCAGACTTTGTGAAATTGTGGGCATTAAAGCTCAAGTGCAAATGATTTGCAAAGTAAAATCAAGGTCATGCTGTTCTCTTGATTGTCTTTAAGCTACTGTAACCAAGAGTTGAATGTTTTGATTTTAGCCCGCTAAATGTAATGTTCCTAGTGGGGATCAACACTAGGGCAGCCCCAGTTGGGATTTTTGTGGTACCAATACTGAAGCCATGCAGAAAGGATCACCCAGCACCAATACTAATGTTTGTGCAGCAGAGTAAACTATTTTTCAAATGGTTGGGCATTTGTTTTACGATGCTACAGTTGTGGGAAATAAACTACAGAAAATTATACCGATGTTAAATGGTCATTAGACATCTCTGTAAGGAAATAAACAGGATTATGAACTGATTGGTGTAATGCAAGAAATGTTCCTGCAAGTATATTCTGCTGCAAATAAACAATTCTGTTTTTGTCTGCCTTGGAGCATGCTGCCAATTCTGTATCACTTTACTTACTACATAGTGATAAAAGACATAGCTTTGCAGAGAATAAAAATAAATAAATTGGAGGACCTTGGGGACTTATCATGGAATAGTCTGAGTACAGAGTGTCCATAGACCGTTTCAATACAGTATATCACACTTTCTCTACATCAGTGTTTTACTCCATCCTTGAGGCTTAAATGTTTTGTACACTCAGAAATCACAAGACTGGATGAAAGCCAAGGGCTTCACATGATGCTCCCCTCCCACAGCCTCGGATTGTTTTTATTTTCCACTTAGCCGCAGTACAAGTTCTGCTGTGGCACTTTGCAAAGACATCAACATTCTCTGTGGGCTCTCTTCACCCCAAGACCTCCAACTTTGATATCTCAATCCCCTTTGCTGTATAGGCAGCAGTCAGCAGTGATAATGTTGATCGATGGATAGGTGCACACTAACCGCAAAATTATCTGCTGTTTGATCCCGGAGGGTTGTTGTCACTCAGGCTGTCAACCTTTCAGGGTGGGGTCACAGCACCTGACATTTCAAGAGCACACATAATGACCGCCTCTTACTTGTGATATTTGTGGATGTAGTCTGCTGAAAAGTTTTTGGTAGACTTATTTTTTGCTATAAAATGGCTTCTTGGTCTTGACTTTAACTGATGGAATTTTTGTCTGTTGCCTCTATTTCTCTCTCCACTCTCCCGCCTCAGTCTCTGGCGCTTCTAGCATGCGTCGGTGTAGTGGGTCTGGGTCTGAGCCTGCTGGTTCTGGCGGTATACCTGGTCTGCCTGTGTTGCGGCCGCAGGGACATGGATGACGACACCAAAAGGCCCGATACCTGCTGTGTCACATGGGCTGCTGTCATCACAGGTCTCATCATATGGTGAGTCCGCATGGTTAAATGGACAATTAATGCCAGTGAGTTTCTTGTTGTAAACTCACAGATACATGTGTGATGACCTTGTATTACCAGTAACTCTACATTACGTAAATTAACTGTATGCTGTTTTTGTTGTGGGGGGCTATTTTTGAGGATTCAGCCACTCATTTACTTTGGGAAAACAAGGCAAAACACCACAAGAAAAAAACATCCAGACATTCAGGAAGAGGGAGCTAATGTTGGGTTTGTAATCTGAACAAAACATGGGACTGTCAAAGGAAATGATGCTCAAATTTGAAATATGAGTCAGTTGACTTGGCTTTGGCTGCTGTTTACATGTATTCCATAGTTTTCCAAAGTTTTAATACAGAAGAGTTGTTAGATTTTAACACAAGTTAGCAGTATTGAAGGCTACAACAAAGATTGCTAATTGTAACCGAGGTTCAGCTCTTTCTTTCTTTCTAACGATATAAATAAGGCTTGTAAAGCTGGTGTATTTTGACAGGCCACATCATCAGCAGGGGCCCCCTGATCAGCTGATGGCTAAGTGATCACACTGCTAAATCCCTCAGCTGATTACTCAGCTGACTACGCCCACCAAAACCTTGACCACTGATAGCTCAGCTTGGTCCATTTAAATGCTCAACTAAACCATAATGCTGCGGGCGTTGGATTTGGCCTTTTGAGTATTGTGCTTTTACAATATATTGTCCATGTGCTTTGCTCCGTTGCTAACAGTTACACATACTGAACCAAAATCTCATATTGCCACAGGTTGTATCCAGTGAGTATCTTGGTTTTACTGCAAATTTATGGAAGCCTAAACGAGCAGGGAGCTCCCATAAAACTTTCACGTTGCCTGATATAATTGTGCATTTATGTATGATTTAATACAAATAATCCTGGCAGAAAATGAAGAGAGAGACAAATGAGTCTCCTTAAAGGCTTGATTGAATTGCTTTCAGATCCGCTTAAACTTGTGACATTTATCTAAGTGTTGGGCTTTAACTTTGTTAGCTTTCTGTGTCCATACCAAGCCAACGCTACAGCACACAAGGCCTGTTGTAATGTTAAGTGACTGGGCATGATGCTGTTTAGCAAAGGAGCTCTGTTCTCTAGCCTCTGTTCAGACATCTCATCTCTCTCTGCAGAAGCTTGTTCCAGTGGACGTTAATATATTCAGCTCATAAAATAAACTACCGCATACGGCATCCAATTAAATAATCTGTCCATAAGCGAGTATGAGGTTGAACAGACAGTCTTATATTACAGTTTAGGTTTCGTGGCTTAGAACAAGACTTTTAGTGTTGTCTGCGTCCTCTACGTAGAAGTGTACAGCCGTTTGTCTTTGGCTTGAGATTGTGTTGTTGCTGTCAACATGTTTTTAAAGAAGTGCTGTACACTTAAATGTGTTGGTTTTTTTTTTTTGCTGTAAACTTAACTAAATGACTATACTGTGATGGAACACATCAATGCTGGTGTTAATAACGACATCTCTTGGCAAGTTTATAAAAAACAATCGGCATTTCATGTGTTGAAAATGGCTCTGTTTTAAATCAGCCCTGATCCTTGCAAGACCAATGCTGACATTGAGTCAACCGATTGGGACCTATGTACGTCAAGAAATGTATATTTAAAAAGGCTCTAATCGGTGTCAGTCAGTCGCCCCCATGTCTCCTGACCCACACACTACATAGCCACACAAACCGTAGAGTTTCTGTTCCCTCACTCGTTGCATTTTTTTAATACGCTAGGACAGATGGGTTTAGCAGAATTTGAGGGTGTAGTTACACTTTAAATTTTAATTCTGTGTTCCTGTTAACTGCCGTTGTTATTGATGGAACTTTTGAGCTGTAGCAGAATCAGCTTAATTGAAAATGTGCTTGTTACATATTTCTGATGGCTTTTATGGTAAACTGGAACAAAGAAGGCTTTTAAACACACAAAGAGATGCATATAAAATGAAAAGTCTCTCTTGTATAATATGCTTTGTTCTTATATTATGTTGGGTCATGGGATTTGTATTGGCTAACATGAGCAGAAATATACTTTTGTGTCATTTAAGATCACAATCACCCCATTCACTTTTCCCAGCTTTTAATTTAGCTCGATTTTCAAGAGGAATTACATCTCGGTTGCATTGCAGAACTCAAAGAGAAAAGAGATTTAAGAGCCGCTACACCTCTCCGGATGATTATTTCTGACCCCACGAGAATGAATGGGGTAAATTAAGGTTAAACATAGAAAACAAATCTAATTTTCTAAAAATCCTTCGTCCCTGTGTCATTCTTTCCTAACCCTGATGCAGTTTATTAAAGCAACAATTCACTGGTCTCCACAGAATCGAGGCATTTATCTGATATTACTCATTTATCCAGTGTGGCCATTTGCTCAGCTCACATCATGTTTTGAATACTAAGGTACAATTGTTATCATTGCACAGTCTGGAAAGTGATCCATCAAAAACACAAAATATCCTGGAGTGCACATATGCTCCAGTCTTATTGTTTATTGTGTTGGTTTCTTTTTACACCTCTAGCTGCTGCAGACAGCCTTTTCCACAGCCACGAAAACACTAATGCTTCCCCGGAGATTAAATTGCCCCATGCTGTCCTGTGTCATTACTGTTTCATTACCGTGTCATTAGTGGCTCTTTATAGTCGCTAGCATGTCACTAGGTTGGCTACGGGGTTAATGACGAGCTCATTGTCGAGACCGCCACAGATCAACCGGAACACAAATGTGTCGAAAAGAGTAAAGCGAGATTGTTCCATTTTTGTTTTTTTTTACCAGCTGAATGAAGTTTATAACCACATCCATGTAGGTTGGGTTGTAAGGATTACTGTAATTGTCATTTTTTATTTTGTCTCATACTGGATTGTGCAGGGTGTGCCTCCAGTGCCCCCAATCATAACCAGAGAGAACCAGTTTAATGGAGGAGACACAGACAGTGCTTTTCATTATGCTTACAAGGTTACAGTGACAGGATGCTGGCAGACACAAAAAGAAACACACACCAATGCAGGTAAGAGTTCACGGTGACATATCACACACACACCTTGACAGGATGTATTCGATGCTAAAATGAAATAAGACTCCACATCATCCTGTCTTTGCACTTACCTAACTTCCTTTGTTGTATTTGTCTCACTGCGGAGGATGATCGTGTTAACCTGGCCATGTGGCTGATTTTTGTGGTTCTGCAGCACAGATGGTGTTGAAAGTCCTCAACATATGAGCCATTGTGAGAGTACACTAGGACAGTTTTCTTTTTGTGGGAACATCCCAGTAACAACAGCCCTGCTATCTGACGTGTGAATGATGAGCTTCCTCCTCTAGCTGGCTAACTGCCCCTAAATGCGGTTCAAAGTGTTGCTAACCTGCGACCTTCGTGCAGAATGACCTTACTGCAATCAAGTATGATGAAATTGTATCATTGCTCATGTTGCTGTAGACTGTTAGCAGCAGGGGTACACTGACTCCAGGGGATAGGACACCAATCCTCCCTATTATAGAAGCTCAGTCTGCTGGAAGGTTGGAAATAGGGATCCTGTATATTCCACCCTGATACACTTTTGGATGTTGAACAGAATTCTAATGTGGTTTTAGCCATGAATGGGATGACAAATTTAAAGTTACTGCTGAAAGTAGAGGTTTGATAATGTTATCTGAGAATCTGTGGGTGAGAGAAAAGGGTAAGCGAAACAGATGGAAGTACTAATGGGCGAAGGGAGGGATCTTAAGGGAAGAAATACGACAAATATGAACATTTTGTCTTTCACTTATCAGATAGGAGGAAGAGATGAGTGGAGGAAGTAGCATGGGTGAAAATATATTCTATGGCTGCAAGATTTTGACCAGACTTCATTAAGACATCCGATGAATACAAAAGTGATGAAAATTACTTTTTTATTTTTACCAAAGATGTCCTCCTTTATTCATGAATTTGTTGAAAACGTTTCAGTTGCCAGCAGCATGTTTTAGTCAATGTTATGAATGTATAATAATAAAGGTATCAAGAGTGAGAATAAGAACAATATAAAGCCTTCACTGACAGATTCATATTTTCCATAAAACCTAAATGTTTCCCCTTCAGGAAATTATAAATAACATGACTTATTGTCCTCTAATATCCCCATGTGGTCCATAATCAAGAAGTACCACGATAAAACGGCAAATTAATTATGTTTATTTATTTATTCATTTAATCCAAACCTCTCCTTTTTCACAGTTCTGCTGTAGGAGTGGGTTTCTATGGAAACAGTGAGACCAACGATGGGGTGTACCAGCTGACCTACTCACTCTCCAATGCCAATCACACGTTGGGTGGCGTCAACAATCTGGTGAGAGAAGCATGCCAAGCTCTCTGCAATCGTATCAGCATCATACACATTGGAGATGATTTAGATTTTTATCTGTTGCATTTTCAGATATTTCCAGTTGAATCCCTGCGAGTTGACCAGGCAATGAATGTGACATGAATGTGTTGTCAAAAATGTGAATAACTGCTTGTCCCATGCTTCTTTGTATTGTGGCTTTTTATCATTTAATACCAAAAAAATTTTTTTAGCCATGGTGGCATGGCTTACTCCACTTGGAAAACAATGATTCACAGCTGGTAGACACCAGAACCCCCTACTCTATTAATGGGGTTTGCATCTGTCTCAGCAGCAACTCCTCACCGCGGGGGTCTGTATCCGCTTTTTGTCACAGTGAAGGAATTGAGGTGACTTCTGCCTCAGGATTTGTAAATGGGGATTTTTTTTTTTCTATACATCTCTTGACCTGCATTCAGGAAAGTTATTTGGGAGGCTTAGTGTGTGTGTGTGGGGGGGGGGGGGGGAGAGGAAGCAAAGCAAGGGAGTCAGAACAAGGCGAAGCAGTAATCACAATGAGGAAGAAGGGGATTAACTCCCATCTGCAGTGCATTAATGGATGTTAAGCCTCTCCTCCCATCTCTCTCTGTCTTAACATCTGTACTGTATATGTGCGTGCATGGTGTGTGTGTGTGTGCACGGGTGCATGGTTGTGTCAGTATCACACAGCCACTTAAACCCCTCACATGCACACATATTGTATTAATGTGTGGACACAAATGCATTTGCGCAGGCATACTGACACTGTATAAGAAGAGAGAGAACAGATTTAGACTTAATCCATTTGTAGCTCACACATTGATTTGCATGACACAACTATTTGGGTCATGATGGACAAAGGGATACTTAAAAAGTATACACTTAGTTGCTATTTTATTACAGTAAATCATACAATCATGAAAGTTATGTTTAGTTTTTGTTGAAACTATTTTAAATAGGAGTTGATTCAACCCTCATTGATATACTTGTGGTGGACAAAATATTAAAACATCACTCATTGTAATGCAATATAATTCAGCACCATCACAAACCACAGCCTCCAAAATGACCATAAAGTTGAATAAACTCCTCTCTAAAGCAGTTTCAACCAAATGATAACCTTTTTATAAAGGCAGTATATATGTCAAGGCTGCTGTATTGTACTACACTAGGTTCAGCTTGGTGTAACAAATAACCTGGGAAAGAGGTGCAGTTTGCAGTACAGCATTTTCTTTCTGCTGTAGGAAGTAAATGGGATTCAACTTTGTTGTTTTCACATCCTTGCTACTGACTTTCTCTGCTGTATCTTGGTATCGATTTGTTCGTTCAGCTTCATGATGTTTACTGTGGCTGCATAAGAAACATAGATGTTCCCCAGGGAAACAAAGGCATTCTCACTTGCAGAATCATAGCTTGATGTAATGTGATCCACTTTCAGAGCTGATGAGTTGGCCTGCTGTCCATCCCATAAAGCTATGGCTACCTAGGCCTGTGTTTATTCTTGTGATTTAGCATGTAATTTCTCCACTGATCTTTATTGGTTTCCCAAATCC
This sequence comes from Nannoperca australis, assembly GCA_036023655.1. Lineage (NCBI taxonomy): Eukaryota > Metazoa > Chordata > Actinopteri > Centrarchiformes > Percichthyidae > Nannoperca > Nannoperca australis. Next base: position 29,736 of record JAVQJD010022904.1, read on the forward strand.
TTTCTTGGCACTTTATGTGTGTTTCTATTAACTTGGTTCAAAAGTAATCACTTTAGTACTTTTCTATACCTTAATGCCTTAAATACATTTCGTTTGTTGCTTTTTACACACCGGGTTGATATCCAGTAACGAACAACAAGAGCGAACACATTTCTCACAAGGCTTCTGTGAGGTTAGTGATTTCGAAAAGCAGGTGTTTGACTCTACTGATGGCTTGTTAAGGCTTTTCTTATCATAAAATATGCTCTCTCATACTCTGCGAGAGATCATCATGTGTCATACAGGGAAAGACTTGATGAAGAGGCCGAGTCTGTCTTTTGCTACTGAAGGGGGCTTTTGATTGTCTGCAGGCATTCTTTACTTCAGCCTTATTTCCAGCGTAAAGCTAGCAATATTAAGAGCTCTTCAGTGCTGCCCAGAAATAACGGATGAGAAAGCATGGCAATCACACTTTATCAGAATGTGCGCTTCAAATTTACATCCATGGTTACACTTTTATATACTCTTTGAAAGTGAAAGCTGTCTTGTGATTCTTGGAACAAAATGATTACTGCTTTGTGCACCATATATCATTTCTCCTGAATGGCTCTCCTCGGTGTCCTATCTCTCAATGTATTACTGTGCTTGACTTTAAAACGCTGTGATATATATATATATATATATATATATATATATATATAGTATTATTGTCACAGTTAATTCTGTAAATCTCAGATATACAACATCACTGAAGGCAACAAGCAGAGCAGTTCAGTAGTTCAGTCTCTTTTAACAGGAAGGTCCAATATGGAGGATCCTCCTTGTGACCTGCTTTCAGTTAAAGTGAGCTTTAATCCATTTTAAGAGAAGACGGGACAGTCCAGATTAGGGAAATGTGGATCACCCGGAGCTCGCGGATGGATCCCATTCCTCAACACTACCAGCTTGCAGATAAGATCCGGGGCATTGTGGCAGGAGTTGTGAGAGATGATGCACATAGAGGTGGGGAGTGAGAGCAGTTTACTGGCAATCACATACTCTACCCCCTCCTGGGAGTTCTGGAGTGGAGGATGGGCCTGTATCTTTGCCTCATCTCCTCATGGATACTCGTCCTGGGGTCTTGCTTACAAACCATCAGAAGCATGCACTCAGTAGAATTTAATCAAGAGTGTTTGAGACGTTCCAGTGTCAAGGAGACTGAGATGTGTATTTTATCTTCTTTGTGGTGACTCTTCGTAGAGTGGGAATGAACATTCTTACTCTGAATACTTAAATGTGTTAAATGGGTGTAATGGAGAAAAGATGACTGATAAAGAAAGTGGGATGCTGCAAACTACTTCAGATTAAGATACAGAAAGCAACATCTGTTCAGAATTAGTGGAGCCTCCCACGCAGGGCAATCTTAAAAATACTGTATAAGTGAAGTCATTGTGGTGTGGGTGGTGTGTGTGTGTGTGTGTGTGTGTGTGTGTGTGTGTGTGTGTGTGTGTGTCCTTTTTAAAACTTGGGTCCTCTTGCAAAATTCTTGAGTTTATGAGGTCCCTTACAGTATATCTGCTGTTCCTACAGTAGAGCTATATTATTTCTGTACAGAAATTGAAGGTGTTGTTTCTGAACTTCTCATTTAAAAAGAGAAAACTGATCACACAAATATTAAATCCACAGTGTCAAAAATATTAACTAAGATTAATTTGTTTAGTGTTGGTCCATGTATTGAAAGACCTATCAATCCATTTTGGAGTGACAGCAGGTTTCAAGCACATGTTTTCAATATTAATGGCAGGGTTACCCCTTTGTTTACATTTGAAGAGTGGATTGCACATTTAATGCATTTTTTTCCTTAAATAAATGGTTTAGGTGGGTCCAGCTATTTGTGCCTGTGATTCTCAGTGAAGTGGCTATGGTAGAGTAACTATTTACCTCCCTGTAAGCATCAGGCTAAATTTGACCTGTTCCTATCTCCATTGATGCTGTGAAAGTGCAGGCGTTTACTGCATCACATTGTTTTCCTTCAAACAGAAAAGTAAAATCTATTTACTGTTCTCCACAATGCCTCCTCCCACTCAGTTCTCACTATCAAAGACCCCTGTGATAACAGGTCTCCCCGGTATTGTTATCAGTATTCCAGTCTAACATTGTTTACCTGAATAAAACACATGGTTGAGGAGAAAAGTTAATCTTTTCTCGAGGGAATGCTCCTTTGGTTCTTTCACCTTTTGTCTATATTTTCAATCTTCTTTTTATGAATATCTGTTTTTATGAATGTATTTATGTTCCTGTTTCCTTCTGACCCTGTTTTCCCATTGACTCCTCTTTACCCCCCCTTCCCTATTCTGTTACCTACTATTTCCTATTTTCTTTTTTCTTCTTCTATACACTTATCTTTATTTAATTCTTTAGGTTACAGGATCTGTGAGCAATGTGGAAATCGGACTCAAACAGCACCTGGAACGGCTGGATGAAATCTTTGCCACAAAGCCCGACTACCTCCAAGCTCTGCGCTTCATGCAGCTGATGGTCAACAACGTCATCCGCGAGCTGATTGCTCTGCCGGATATCAGCAAAGCCAACGTTGACTTGGCAGCCATTGCTGACCAAACAGCCTTCATTGAGTATTACAGGTAGGCGGAGCCTTACTTACTCCCTTGGGGTGAGTGACATTATTTCATATTTCATCTGGTGTGGTTGAAGTAAACACGCTGCTCAGAATGGGACTATAAGTGATCCAGACCAGACACGGAGCAGATGGGATTTTATTGATCTCCTCTCCGGAACACAGACCGGAAAAAGCTATTTTTCCTGATTGCTAAATAAATGAAAGCTGAAATTGAGCTTATTGCCCAATGTGCAGTTTGAGCTCTAATGCTTATTGCTCCCACAGAATGTTATGCATGGCAGAGTGGCTATTAGACCATAAATGATCTCTTTACACGCAGACCATTGCTCACATTAATTGCAATTATTATTTTGATGTGATTCTCTCTTTGAGAACTGTGGAAAAGTATTCAGAGGCCAAAACTGAAATTCAATAAACACAGAAAAAAATAACAAACCCAATCAACAACAAGAATAAATAAAATATCCAACATTAAGTCAGGAACGGGGGGACTAATTTATTAGGCTCCAAAGGCTGCTACTCCAAACTGTGAGTGTAATTTGAAAGCTTTTGTAGCGTGTTTTATTTTTGAGCACATAGTGCTGTTTTGCTGTGAAGTGTCAAATTTTCAATCTGGTCATTACCGTGCTATAATAGTCATTTCGACTAAGTTGGAAAGAGACACTAACAGAAGATAGATTCAGGGTAGTATGGTGCCCTCTGTAAATGAATTAGTTTGATACATATTACAGGCAAAAAAATGATCAGGGAAGTGGGCGTGTCTGCATGTGTGAGCTGATGTCCTCTCATCAAAATCCTCCCATAAACCCTGTCCGCCCCTGCAGGTTGTAGATTTAGTAGAAGTCAATTGCAAAGCATTCTGAAACACGTTAAACAAGAAGTGCTTAGACTTAGACTTTTTGTTTACTTGTTATGAGGCTCATCTCCCTGTTTTCATTAACTTTTAATGCAATAAAACCCACTTGCTCTGGTTGGATCAACATACTTATATAATGGTCATGTATTTTGATTAAAACTATAAATGTTCATGTAACATGCAACACCCTGTAAATGTATGTGCATGGGAAACTCTGGATTCCTTCCCGCTTGATGATCTGATCTATTACGTCTGCTAGTCATGCCAGTTGAATATTCATAAAGTGCTGTTTGCTGTGTTGTATCATCACAAACTGTTGTTTTATGAAGGCCACACAATGTGGACACTATGCCTAAACGAGCATTTCAAAGAAAGCTTTAGTGTTGTTGTTTTTTTAAATTAATAATGTATATAACTTCTTACTTTTGTGAAGCAGTTTGAAACACAATGCTGTTTCAGAGGTGCAAAGAAAGTATGGGTGTACATAAGTACTTCAGTGTCAGAATCCAAATGAGCAAAGAGAGCAGATGATTCATGATTCATGACCTCATGTCCTGCTGGTTGCTATGTAAATCTATTTGTAGCTGTAAGTGTGTGCCTGCAAAATTATATAGCAAAAACTTCTGCATAGCTCAGTAGTCAAGGTCCTCAGGTCTTTTTATCTAAAAATCTAAGGTTGAGTGGGCTCTTTGTCTCTAATGTTACTATAAAACCCAACTTAAATGATAAAATAAGTCATTTGTTTAATTTATTTGATTGATCATTCAAATTAAAATACTTACAAACGTTTCCATATTTTCTTATATACTTCTTATTGAAGCAGCTATGGTGGTAAATAATGACAGTTGTATCACTGGTCGTGACTCACTGACCTTCCTATCATTCATTTCATGCATACATATGTCCACAGGGTATGTTGTTGACACCAGATCTTCTTTTGGAGTACAGTTGCCACTTTGTGCATTCTGACACCAATCTCCTGGGTGTTGATAGGATTTCATGAAGCCATTGGGCTATGACCAGCCTGTGGCAGGGCTTTATTGATGAGCATCAAATGTTGTGGCCAACCCAGTGTTAATTGAACAAGGGGAAAAAAATGATCCCAATATTATACCCTCTCTTCCCTATCTTATTTCTGAATTCATCCCTGTCCCTGTGCTCAGAGAAGCACTTCTATTTATGCAGATGAGGTAAGGTGCAGTCTCCTTTAGTGTTTTTCTCCATCCATATGCCCTCTTCTGTGAGCAGAGGAATAACCAGTTTGCAGTTTATTTTGAAAGTCAATTAGGGTACCTCGAGACTCCTTCACATAGCATGGAGTGAATCACATTCTCTTGTGACCTTGGTATACACATTTACTACAATATTACAGAAGATATGCCACAGCACATTCATGTCAATATACAGCGTCTTCAGAATTCACGTGTTTTGTGTGACGTCCTGGACGTCAATATTTTTGGTCACTGCTAAAAGATTTACTATGCTACCGGGGCTTAAAGTTAAGAATGAGTCATAAGCATTCACACACACACACACACACACACACTCCAAGTCCAGGCTGACTGTAGGCCATTCCTGTGAAGGACATTTTCAGATCTTTAAAAATTAATGTCTATGGATTTGTGGTGTTGAATTATTAAACCAACAGGCTGGAAATTACCTGAAACAGATGGGCTCTAACTACCAGAGAAGAATGCTGATGTACAACACATGCAGATCTCATGCATTCAGTCCCGAACATATGTTGAGCCAACACTTCCTGAGGCCTGTACATGTATGCTGTCCAAAGTGATCAATCAGGATTGTTATACTGATGCTTCATTTCCCTGCCTCGTAGATGGCTGACCTATCTGCTGCTGCTGATCGTGGATCTGGTCATCTGCCTGGCCATGTGCTTGGGGATGGCAAGGCAGTCTCGATGGCTGCTTATAACGTAGGTACCCTGAGTGTGCATGAGGTGATATTTGCTTTTCATCTCGTTTCTGAGGCCATCTCTGTTCCCATTGGCCTCTGCCTGGTTTTGCAGACAGACAGGACACCAGTCAGCCTCTCTGGCACCATGTAGCAGCCCCAACGATAGCATTATATCTTAAAATAGCTCTGCCCTTATTCCTCTCCTCAGTGACTAGCCTTTTACTTCCACAAACAATTACAGGCAACCGTATAGTATTACACGCTCGATCAAACACAGTGATCAGTTTGCTAAATGTACATTTTCAGACTAGATCAAAAACGCTGATTTCTCTCTGAACATTAGAAAATAAGCTCTGAACGAAAGCGAGATTAGGAGGAGGAACGTTTGATTGAGTGAATTGCAACCAGTAATTTAAACCAACACTGATGTCAGACAAGCAAATCCACTGTCCAGTCTTCCCATCCCATTTGCCCAATTTAGTGCAGCCTACGTGTCAGTGTTAGCAGATGATTCTCGCGCTTAACATCCCTCTCTGATGGTTCTCACTAATGCCTATTGATCGCAAGAGCAGGATGGGTCTGCTCCCTCAACTAATTATTAAGTGCTAGCAGGCTGCTTTATTGGTGCTTTCAAGAAGGTCCGAGGAGTGAGTTGAGAACAGAAGCCCTTTGCAGCCCTTTCACATTCATCGGGGGGGGGGGCGTTCTAATTTACAGCACTTTCTCCAGCTTCTGCCTCTAGTTACTAAGAAATTGTGGATAATTGTGGGGAGAGTTTTTGATGTTTTTTTAAATTAACCACCTACGCAATGTTAAGACCCTGTTGAACTCTTGACTATTTTTTCAAATAAAGGGGGCCATTAAAACGAGGTCGACACAACGAAGCTTGTGGCAGCTTTTGATTGACACTCAGTGCATAGTGATTGAGAGTTAATATGTTCATGATTGGCAGAAAGTGCAGCCAATTAAACAGTTGCTAGTGCAATCCAGCCCATTAGAAATAACAAAAGACAGAGATAAGTAGCATTATCTTTAGTTGTGGCCTTGTGAGACCCGTATTGAACAATTATTTTGCTTCAATGAAATTTATTTCTGAAGAGAATAAATCATTTTTTTTGAATTTTTAAGTTAAGAGCTACTAAAGTAATTCAGCAAAGCGTCATGAGTCTATCTTTATATCACCCCATAATAAATTGAATTTCAGCTGTATGGTGTAATCTATGATGCACCAGTACAAAGCGTTAGTTGGGCATCTGTCTGCAGGCAGAAGGAGAACAATTCCTAAGCAAATGCTGAAAAGAATAAATCAAATTAACAAGGTCTGAAGATCATTGGCACTAAGACAAACTGATTCATCTGCTTCTATCCATGTTTCTTTGTCTTTGTCTATATCTCCCTGTCTCCCATTTGCTGTTTTCCACCAGGATCATGGCTTTTGTAGTGCTGTCTCTGATCCTGAGCTGGGCCTCTCTGGGAGCGAGCACTGCTACAGCTGTGGTGAGAAAACAAAGTCTTTATTAAAAAAATCTTGTCACACTTCTTATTTGCAATTATAAATCTTGTCTGATTTATATATTTTTGATGGGACCCTCAGACGCTCTTGCAAACCACTTGGTTCTTTTTTAACCTGCAGCGTTAAACCCATTGACATCATGTTGGATAGTGATGGTTCTTGTGTTTGACTTCCCACCTCACGCAATTACTTCTGGAGAGCTTACCACCAATTAATATATGTTCTTGGACATCTTTCCTGGTTAAAGAGTGTCTTTGTATGTTCGTTTAGTTTACAGTGGGTGCTTTTCTATGGTCAGTCAAGCGGTAAAGCTGATTACAAGTCCCCAGTATTAACCCCACCGTTGTAAACAAAGCTGTTTCTTGCATTAATTACTAGCTCTGCTTTCTTATAAACCTCTTCTTCCAATGTGCTCAGCTTTATTTCTCTTATTTCTGACAGATTGTCCCTAGCTTCCTGTCTGTACAACATGTGTTCAGCACATCTGGGCTTAGTGTGTTTAACAGAGAACATATTAGGGACAAAGAGGAACCCTTTGCTTCCAGCCTTCCTCGATCCCTAATGTCCACTGTCTCCTCTCCTCGATCTCCTTGCCTCCTGTAGATTATCCCATCTGTCTCACAGGATTTTACATCTGGACAGCTGTTTCAAATGAGGCAAGGGGAAGAGAGAATGAAGGGGGGTGGGCTGTAACAGCTGATTTTAACTTGAAAAATCAGCTGAAGATCATTACTACACGGGTATGAGACATCTCTTTCTTGTGAATGTAGAGCTTCCCTGCAGTTGTAAAACCAGATTACCAATAGCTTTAGTTTAGCTCATGATAGTAGAACATGACCCTGCGTTAAAACCTCTGACCTCCCCGGCCGGCTTATCCAGAAACATCTCTGTGTCGCTGTCAGACTGTTACGTCACAGGTAAGCTGAGGTAAACACCAGTGCTCCACACACAAGTGGATTATCAAAAGACGCGGCCTTCAGCAATTTAATTTAAATATGGGACAGTATGCAAAACAAGTAAACTTGTTGCACCTGTACATCATTACTCAAAAACTGCATGGTGCAAAAACATGGTGCGTCTTGAAGGTAGACGGTGGTGGTGTCCTAGAAAATGTTCATAAATTTATACATATTTGATGAGACGCAGCATAAACAAAATGTCCCCGCCAGTATAATGAGATAGAGATGAAGGGTAACATCCTAACGCGTGCCTGACACGTCGCTGTACAGTTTTTGCTGAAAACTAATGTGATTGCAGTCGAGTTTAGAGATATGTTTGTTATCTGACATTGGGGTGGAATAAATCTAACCTTAGAGAGTAAAAAGGAAGGTTATGTAGCCCTATTTTGTGTCTTGTCTTGCTTTATATTCCCATGTGTTTTATTTGGTTGCATCTTGTATTGCATCATTTTTTTTCATTGATCATTGCTTTGTCAGATTGAAGCAGGTTTGCGCACTTTAAAGTCCTTTTGAGCTTTGCTTCACAGGCTGTAGAAAGACACTTTTTGATTCGGGCTGACATGAAAAGCAATGGACAGAAGGCTATATTAGGAATAAATGGCATGAGGCTTTGATGTGTGATTCTGCAAGACCAACATATTTTTTGATCCCTTTGAACTTGATCAATTTGAACAGCCGCCTGTTATTTTCCCCAGCTGTTAATTATGTATGTGTGTGAGAAATGATTCTGTTAGTTATTCTTTTGCTATTTGGCCTTTTTTTTTATTGGCTTCTTTTTATGTTCTGGTGAAGAACAGAAGTGCACACAGACTGCGTGACCTTAACCCCCAATTGTTTATACACACACATTATCTGCTCTCCACGGATGAACTAGAAAGCATGAAGATATTTAGTAGATTTTTATCCATGATCAGCAAAGCATTGCATGCTCTACGTGGTCAATACAGCATGAGGTCTGTTGCTACATACCTCACATTTTCTGTGTGCTTGTTTAATGTATGTGGAGGTGTGTGTGTGTGTGTGTGTGCCAAGTTTGTGCTTGCACATGTGTATTGCACATGTCTGTGGGCATTTGTGTGAATGCTGTCATTTCACAGGCTCACAGGCTCGCACGCTCTGCAGTTAAAGGGTGCTAAAATGTTGTAAAACAAATTGTTTGTGTTTTTTGAGAGATTGTCAATAACTGCCCAGTGTAAAATCAGTTTTACTCAGTTGTAGCACAAGAAATTGGATCTAGTTCATGGCATGAATAAATGCTGTGCTCCTTTTGGTCTTGTATACTTGCAAGATTACAGCATGTTGTTGTTTTCCCACAGGGCACCAGTGACTTTTGTGTGTCTCCAGACAAGTTTATTGTTAACCAAACCAAGGATTTCCTCAGTGCAGGTAATTTATCTCTACAAACAGAATTAAAAGATGCCAGCTCTCTGTCACTGAATGTTAAGACACAATGCTAATCTTTGTCCCTGTCTGCCTATTTCTCTCACCCTCCAGATGTTGCACACTATTATTTGTTCTGCAGCCCGAATCTACCAAACCCCTTCCAACAGGTATTGACAAAATGTCCAAAGTCTCAGCTGCCTGCTTACACTTGTAGTTGTTTACCGAGAGGCACATGCTGGAAAATGTATTGCTATTCTAAAATAATGTTTCTTTGTTAGATGCCAGGCAGCTAGATCATTATCAGGCTCTAATCGGCTGTTCTGAAAAATGAGCCCCCAACACTAATTTAATTACTTAAAGTGATAAACTTTGATCAAAGAATTTTCCTTTTTACTATGTGGGTCTCAAAAAATGTTGCCATATCTTTTACCATGTGCATAATCTCTGCCTTGGGGTACTCTCACTAGCAACGTTTTTCTAGTTATTTATTCAGTTTATGGGATATAATGCATAAAGGCAGCTATTGCACATAGGCAACTCATGTTATCCTGATGTTATTTCTGTGTTTCTAAGACATCTGCCCATCACGTCTTGCATATGACATGTTCACACCTTCCAAAGATGCTAATTATGGGTGCTTGAAAGGCAGGTGCATTCATCATTGCCTCAAAAATAACAATAGAGATGACACAGCTGTCACACAACCTCAAGAAAACCTGTGCAGTTTGTGCATCGCAACCCTGGAATTGAATCCAGGGCATCTAAGGCAGCAGACTAAGACATATAACCTTGTACAATATGCACAAAACTCCAGTTTTCTTTCATTGTATTTCTTGTTTAGAATTGGTTTACTTCTGCATTGCAAACGTGGCATTGGAGCTGTAATGAAATATAATTGTGCAAGAGGCATCAGGCTAACAGTTAAGGTCATCTTACTGTCAATGACCAGGTGCACCAGATGATGATGTGGTGGTGGTGACTGGTAAACACATTCATAAACAGGACGAGGAAGTCAGCCTCCATGACCACCTAATCTATCACTGAACCCAGTGTGAAGTTGTGGAGCAGAGAGTGTGACTTTCATGCCCCCTTTAATTTCTCGAGTATTGCTCCATCTTCCCACCACACACAGTTCCAATTCTTGCATGGTTTCATGCAATTTAAGCCAGTCTGATCCTTCTACTTCTTATGTATTATACTGTGTGTATAGTGTCAGTATTTCTTTTTTACATGAGAGTGCTTTATCGTTGTGGCATGCATTGAGGGAATTTCTGGTAGATAAATCCATGACCGATAATTATTAAAGCCCACATGCTTATTTACCATCACAGTATCCATTTAGGGATTAAAATGGTGCTTGTTAAGTAGGGACGGATAATATATTTCTCCGATGGCCTAGTTGATATAAATACTGCTTTTTTGTTTCTGCTTAAGATTGGGTGGTGGGAATGGGAGGAGGGGCAGTGAACGGTGGGCGAGAGATAATCTGGGCCTATCTGTCTGGAAAGAAATGTGTCCTCTGTTAAGCGCATTACAAAACCTTCCTTAATACTAAATTACTTGTTGACATGCCGCTCCCTAACAAAGCTCTCCTTAATGCGATCCTCTCATTGTTTGTGCGTGTGATGGTGGTGGGTGATTATGTTTTCACAGTCTTTGACAATCTGCCAGCGTTCTCTGACCACCATGCAAATTCAGATCCAGGGCTTGCTGCGGTTCTCGGTGCCCATCTTTCCCACTGCTGAGGTAAGTGGCTGGCTGACAGACTATTACACCAGACTGTGGAAAAGTGTTTATCATCCTTTCCTCTCTTTTATACCTTGTTATACAGAGAGACCTTTTGGGAATCCAGCGACTGTTGAACTCCACCGAGTTCAGTCTACACCAGCTAACAGCCTTGCTCGACTGCCGCGGGCTACATAAGGTAAGGTCAGACACTGACCAGGACACTTTTGTAGCATAGCTCAAAGCCACTTAGAGGACCAATTCATTTTCAACTTTATCTCTATGTATTTATAGACTTGACATGCTTATATACACCATTGCAGTTGTCAGTACATGCTCTATCTCCTAGACAGGCTCTATTCACCACCGCCAGTTTTTCTCACTTATAGTCTAACTTTACTTTTGCAGGTTTCAGATTGTCAGAGTTTTTATCTGCAAAGAGAATAAGACATCTCAGCGCTGAAATTAGTCTTTCTTGCTGCTGTGACTGTAACATCCAACTTTTAGATCAATAGAGCCTTCATATGACAAATGTGATAGCATACATCCAATGTAGGTGTGTCATTCTTTAACAAAAGCTTAGCGATAAGGTATGGCGGAGGTGTGAGGGTGGGTCTGCGCTATTGTCACATCAGGCTCGGATTTGGGATTGTATTCAAAATGTCAGCAGGGTGGCAGTTTAGTGGACGGGGAGGTCAACATGTATGCCAGTTGTTATAGTGCTATTAGTTCTATTTACATTCAAAAGTGAGGATGTTACACTTTAAATAATGCTCAGTAACAGTGACAACACACCCAACCACCCAAATGTCAAGGCCGTTTTCTGAGCTTGTTAGCCGTTTCTCAAATATAACAAGCAAAGCAAAGAATGCATGTGTAACGTGCATGTCACCAGAGTAACATGAGGGTCTCAGCATGGAAAAAAAGATAATAGATAAAAGATATTGTGTTTAAAGTCCGTGTGAAAGTCTGGGCTCTGCATTTCCGCCGTTATCTCTGCTGTTGAAGGCAGTTCACATTTATAATGCTGTTTACAGTCCTGATATAGACCTAATTGGCCCTTTTTAAACAAATCACTTTCAGTCCAGTACACCTCTTGATCCAGGCCAGTGTCACACTTGGGCATTTTAAATTGTTATGTTTACCAAGGTTTAAAATGGCCATTAGTGTGCCCATGTCATGTTTATCTGTAAACCTCATAACTCAAATCATAATTTTTTAACTACGGTTTACTGATTTAATCTCTGTGGGTTTAGATGAATAGATAAACACACAATAACGCATTGAAGATCTTTTTGAAACAAGGACTCTTATTTGTAAATGGTAATATTTTTACTGGACACCGACAATTACTGACGGTACTATAAACAGTATATACTTGTGTGTACATTCTCCTAGGACTACCTGGATGCACTAATGGGTGTGTGCTATGATGGGGTGGAAGGACTCCTCTACCTCTCTTTGTTTTCTCTGCTGGCTGCCTGCGCACTCTCTGCCATGCTGTGTGCGATTTTCAGACTGTGGACACTAATGGGCAGCAGGTCAGCACCAAGCAACCCCCTTATCCCATTATGTACTGCTCGCAATGCACTCCTGCAAAGCGTTAACGCATGCACTCTCTCTCTGTTTCTGTCTTTGCCTCCGTGCGTGTACCACTTTCATCCAGAGACAAAGAGTATGATGACATAGATGAGGAGGACCCGTTCAACCCCCAAGCGCGGCGGATATCTTACAACTCCAGAAGGTCCAACATACACAGTTTCTGTAGCTTCACCAGCAGCCTCGGTAGCCAGGCCAGCCTTCATCCACCTCCGCAATCTGCTTCCAATGTCATGCCACCTCCTGAATACATGTAAGATCTGTGGATGTTGACAGCATGTTAGTATTTGTGTGTTTCATCTCTCACCACCTTTCTTTCCCTCTCTGTCACAGGAATCAGTCCATGCTGTTTGGAGGTAGTCCTCGATATGAGAACGTGCCGCTGATAGGGAGAGGATCCCCACCTCCTTCGGTGCGTTGGCCCTATGAAACTCTAGTGTCCATAGTGGGATGGCTATGGTGGCACCACTGACCTCAACACTGCTGCAACACTAACAAAAAAGCATGCATAGCAGCAACATGAACATAATACATATACACTGGATAGAACTTCACACTGTCAACCCTTAGTGAGGGGAGTAATGTTGCTTTGCAGGTGATGGAAGACTGCTCTCTGCTGGGCATTGACTGAAGTGCACACATTTTTAGCCCTGAGACATCTCTGTATGCAAACACACACTCTCACTAATAAGCTTTCCTTGGTGTGTCCTTTTCACCACTGCCTTGGAATTTATTTAAAAATTATCCAAAGTAACGGTTAGGATGAATGCATACATTTACGTAGGTGTGAAATAACTGTGTTTGTTGAATAAAGACAGTGCTGGTATCTATTTTTAATGGTAGAGCTCGTAGTCTATAAGCTTGCGGTGTGTCTTCAGAGCTGAGGCTAGACATTAGATAACACGGGTAAATCCACAGTTAACTTAATAGAAAAGAGACTTCACCTAAAAAACTTCTATTAGTTCTATTTGCATGGCTGACTCAGTGTTTGAACTGCATTCACAGCGTGCCTAAAGACTTGAAACATCTTTTGAAAGAGAGAATGTGGACCATTATTTTACGCGTGCCTCTGTGAGATACTTTGCTTTTGTTCTTGAAGCTTTGGGACAGATATTTGTAGTAAATCAACAACACTACAGTGTATGAACCTACAGAGGGAAATATGTTACGTTTTTTTGGTTTGTTTTTGGTTTGTTTTTTGTGAATCAGCTCTGCAATGCATTTTACTCACACTTTTATATAAGCGGTGTCTCAATGAGGTAACTAACTGCTGCATATTAACCAGTGTTTTGTAACTAACCCTTTTTGTTATTTTCATTTTTTTTACTCAGACTTATAAAAACCGTAAGTTTTCTATTGTCTAATTTCTTCCTGATTAGTTTGATTTCATTTTCATTCCACTCCTTGAAACACACTGTGGTTTTTACATCTGTAATGACACTTGATATGCAGGTTATTCTAACCCATAACCCAAAGACCCTCTTAAAACTCCATACAGTACCTCAGCTGTGTGACCTTTTGGTACTCTTTTATCCACAGAGTGTTACATGTGAGTGTAACTTATTCTGTGACCCCTAACTCATGCCCCTCTGTCTGCTCTTCATCTGCTCTTTAAGTCCCTGCTTCATTCAAGAACCGTCCCCTGATTACTCAACCTCCTAATTAAAGAGCAGCTCATAATCAAAATAAATAATCCCCCAACTTGGATCAGATCACACCATTTTAATGTTCAATTTGCTCTGTTTTAAGATGTGCAGATGTGCTAAATTGTGTTTTTCATTAATTTTCCTTGCAGTATTCGCCCAGTATGAGGACCACCTATCTATCTATGACTGATGCCCAGATCAGACAATTTGGGACTGACTTCCAGGTGTAGCCTGCTACCTGCTGAATCCTTTTCAGAGAAGCTGTCTGAGATTCTAAGTTCTTACCAAGGAGGCTGCCTTCACGGCATAATCCTGTTTACAGGAGCTGCAGCCGACTGTCCCAATCTGAGACATGAAAGCAGGCCATATTGAGGCAATTACTTCAGTAACACACCAGTGCAGTGCTCTGAAAGTCCTGCATGCAGTTTTGAACCAAGAGGGCCTGAGCAGGTTCATCTCAAGACTGTTGCTGATGTTGTCATGCTGTGTGGAAATACTGTTGCTCCAACGTAAGCATTTCTGTGAGCCAAGCCAAGGACCTTTTGAACTGATTGGATCAAAAAATTGTGTATTGCTTTTGTGTATATTCTGGTGGCCTGCATGGATATGTTCATCAATATGCTCAGTATTTTGATGTTGAGTGAGATGGCTGATTATGACACATAGACCTTCCATCATGGCATTTAGATTTTTTTTTTTTTTTGTGCAAAATCACTGCTCTTTGGTGGTAATTTAATTCCTTCATATTTTAGGCCTTCTGGTAATTTTTAATGGTGCTATATAAAAATGAAACTCCATATTTTGAACTTTTCCAATTAATAACAACATATGTCAATGAAAACCATACAAATGTTATATTTTTGTTGCAAACAGCCAATGACACTGCTACATTGATATTTGTGATCTGCGTTTTATTTTTTCTCTTTCTAGGTATCTAACTGCCACGGGTTTAGGCATCTTAGCATTTTAGTTATAATACAGTCCTGCTGATCAGGGATGGGTCAAATAGCTGTAGCTGAAGGGTTTATTATAGTTTTGCTTCATTTGGAGTCTATATAGCAGTTGCATGTGGGGACATTCTCATGGTCAAAATAAGCACAACAGAATGGGATTCAATTCACCTCCAGGCATTTATTGCTGTGCTGTGACCCAGCTGGTAAAACATGAAACAAAAATGCAGAAATGTAAAGTGTTCTCACACCCATCTGCCCACAGTATCTTGTGAATGAGAAATTGCTCTCTTGAATGTTGGAAGAAGCTGATGTATGCTGTTTACTGTGTTGGATAATGTATCAAACTAAAATAATGTTTGACCATAAATGCTGTATACAGACGTGTGTGTTGTTTTGTCATTCTTCTTCATCCTTCATCCATTCAATATACAACGAATCATTTAGTTTATTTCATTAGGATACTCTCATATTGGTAGCCTAGAATAACCTGTAGTAATGGGTTTAGGCTAATTGGGATTTTGAGTGTCCTGTACCTATTGATGTCATATCCTCAGCCAGAACCATAAATAAAAAAAAAACAAAGTTTCTCCGCTCCATTAAACCTCTTACAAATAACTCTTGGTAAGACACGGATGGCTGCAAAAACAAGGTTTTCAGTGGGTGCTGGTGCTAGTTGCTCTTTACAACACAGCACAACAACATAAACAACATTCACAATCATGCGTTTCAATTACAGACCAGTCAAACTAATGTGTTTGGGGTTTTTTTCAAGATGGTGACTTAATCTGATCAAAACAAAACTACAGTGGAAACCTGTATTATGTTCAGCTGTGATAACGCTAAAGTGTCGTGATGCTGATCGTGGAACCCCCGAGGAGCCGGGAGCAGTGTACCTGCTGTAGGTCATTTTCACGGCTGATGGGATTTCTCATTTCCAACATAAATGTGATTTTAGGAATATGTTGGTAGCCTATAAATGTGTCCGGTATTATCACAACTCATTGTCTTATTTTCTTTTTCACATACGGTAGGCCTAATGTGTGCCGCTCACGTCAAACTGATGTATCGCGACTGTTGCGATGTGGCTGGTCGGTTTGTTCCAGACTGGAGCGAAGTCAACGTTCTACCGGTTGTCCTGCCCCGCTTGCCGTAGGAAACACGGAAAAGCTGTGGATATGGTGGCTAGTCAGTTAGCCTGCTAGCCATTTTGGGCTCTTCGTTATGATGGCAAAATGTTCGGTAAAAAGCGACACTTTGACTGTTGGTGAAGGGGGACGTGGAGGGGATGTGGCTAAATAATGGGAAACGTTTTTGGGAGAAAGGGTCGACCTTCGCGTGTAACGGAACAAGACAAAGCCATTTTGGTGAGCTGATAGCGGATGTAGCAGCAGATTAGACCCGTTACTTGAACACAAGTGTTAGCTGGCTGCACGGCGCTGCGGCCACTACAGGCAACGTGCATTGATGTTAGCCGATGTGTTAAACATTGGATTTTACTGTTATTCACAGTTAGACAGGATTCCTTTAGTGGGACGAGCTGAGGGTCGACAAACATCTGTGACAACAAATGTAACTAACACTGAGTGGGGAATATAAACCCCTGTGCATTGCAATACAGTGTAAAACATGTCATGTAATGAATATTACTTTGGTGAAACTTGACACATTGTCAGATTTTTGGTTATTGAGCTCTATTGTGTTTTGACTGGTTGCATCATCTTAACTCTAATTATTGTACTGTGTCTATTTTTCTGGTCACTGAATATTTTGCACATTAGTCAGCTAGATTTGATGTATTTCTTATTTATTTATGGTACATTCATGGAACATATAGGCTACATTGTTACTTGTTAAAATAGACCTGACTTTGTGCCCCCCCCCCCCCCAGCAACTGAAACAGCAGAGAGATAAACTGAAGCAGTACCAAAAGAGAATCACCCTCCAACTGGAGAAAGAGCGACTTCTGGCAAAGCAGTTGCTAAAAGATGGCAGGAAAGAGTAAGCATAAAGTAACCTTTTCATCATATGTAGTTGTATGAAAACCTCAGAAACAACATGCTCTTTGCTGTATTATGCATTGCCTTTTTATTTGTAATTGCAGAAAAGCACTGCTGCTTCTTAAGAAGAAACGATATCAGGATCAGCTACTAGACAAGACGGAAAATCAGATTTCAAACCTAGAGCACATGGTACGTTTTATTCCATTACACTAATTGATCCGGTTTTAGGCCACCAAGCCACAGCAAATGGGTGTGTCAGATTTATACGTTGTGCGTCGGTTTTAAAGAGGAAGAAGAAGGGTTAAATGTGATATGAAATAGAAAAAGAAAAAGAAAAAAATCTAATCTTCCAACGTCTCCTTACACATTCCAGTCTGAAAGCTGTAATTTCATTTTTGCTGTACTCCCTGTGTGCTATAATTAAATCAGTTCAAGAGAATGATGGGTGCTGCCATTATCAGTAATCACATTCTAAGCAGTTAGGACTTACTTGAAAAGCCTCATATAACATAATAAACTTGTTAGGTTAGTCAATGTTGTATGAGCAGTATAGTCTTTTGATGTAAAATATATATTGCAACTTGGTTGTTTTTATTTGTTTTGTCATGCAGGTCTGTAATATTTTCTGTGCTATTTTTCGTCAACAGGTTCAAGATATTGAGTTCATGCAAATTGAGATGAAAGTCATCGAGGGTCTTAAGATCGGCAATGATTGTCTGAAGAGTATGCACGAGGTAGATATGCTTTTATGTGGTTTTCCTGCCGTTTGTGTTTAAATATGCGTCTCACATCCATGTGATGATAATAATAATACCCCCTTAAGCTTTAAATATGTGAGTGTATACTTCAACAATGTCCAAGTTTCCACTGATAAGCAGCACACTTTCTTTAATGTGATCCTCGGGTGAGGATTGCGCAGCGGAGAGAGAGCTTGTGGTTTGTGTTAGCGTAGCTGGTGCACATTGTTTGAAGATTAACGGATTAAGAGGCAAAGCCTTGACTACAGCAGTGTGACTGCTGCACATCCTTGGATACAGTGTACAAATCTTGCACAGAAACATTCAAAGCCAGAATATGTGGGAAACACTTTTTCCCTCCGTAATATGGGCTTCCTTTTTCTTGTTTGTGACAGATCATGTCAATTGAAGATGTGGAGAGAATCCTGGATGAGACGCAGGAATCAATTGAATATCAAAGGGTAAATTGTCTGCTTGATGTCAGTCAAGTCCACCTGTACAGAGCTTGTTTTTTATAATTGTTTATTAAGACCAGTATTGTATATGTTTGTGTTAGGTATAAGGTTAATGTCAATTCAACCTCCCTAACATAGCACAAATAACTAATGGTCAAGTATTGTTCATTGATTACATGTAAATGTTCTATTTGACAGGCAGCTACTTCAATCGTTTCTTCATATTACAATATACTATAAAATAAAATAGTGTTTGGCCATACATAACTTTCCATGTTTATATAAAGTGGGCAAGAACCTGAGCTTTTATTTATATGTTTTTTGCTCCTGCAGCAAATAGATGAAATGCTGGCTGGAGCCCTGACGCAGGAGGACGAGGACGCTGTTTTAGCAGAGCTGGAAGGTATCACTCAGGTGGGTGTTAAGCTGCGTGTTGAACCTTTTTTATTAGTGCAGAGAATGTTTGCTGAGCCGGCATGCTCTTTTCCTATAACACCCCACTTCACATTTGTACTTACGCACGCCGAGGCCTGGTGTAACCACAGGCTTCCGACGGTTTTTGCCACTTAGCACTTCCACCGGAGCAGTGCTGTGGTTAAAGCTGTAAAGCTGTCGAGTCAAGTGGGGATTTCATACCAAAACTGCATGTTGGTATTTTGACCTCATTTGTATATCTGTTCCTCTAGGAGAGGAACAGTTCTAGAAAAGTTACATGCACTTTGAAGGAAGCCACAATATAATTATTTGTATGTAATAATAGGCTGTGTAATTGAAACTGTTGTGGGTATGAATTTGGTTACATCATAATAATTAAAACCTCCAGCAGATTTTTCTTCTTTTGTGATCTAATTATTATTCCAAATGACACACACTCTCAAGCCTATCAGACTACACAGATTATTATGTTTGACTCCCGATCGCTTCTCAATTTGACAGAGAGCAAGCGTCATAATATTCTCCTTTTTTACAGTTTATCTACAAATGTTTTGCATGTACCATTTTAAACAAGTTTGGGGTAAATACCTTGCCTCTATTTACAAATGTGAGTTAAAAGAGAGCATTTTAAAATGTGGTATCTCATGACAATCCATTTGTCTCCCTGAATCCTGAAGCGTGCATGGCTGAAACAGCAACTTTTTAGGAACTAAAAACGTGTTTTCAGCTTGGCAACAAAATCTGTTTGTGCTCCTCTAGTTGTAAACCTGTTTTGTTACAACTGGAATCGTTACTCTCTGCCCTCTCCTGAAACAGGGAGAAGATGTAGCACTTCCAGAGGTCCCCACTGAGCCAATACCGGAGGTCCCAGAGGCTGCTAAAGCTGAACCAGGTGCCGGCTGATTTTCTTATTTCCCTCCATGGAGTGTTCTTTACACACTTGATGTATTTGTTTTGTAGTTGTTTCCAGACTGATCATATTTGCTTTACTTTGACTTTCTTTTCTAGAGAGGAGAGAAGCAAAGAACAAGCCAGACAGAGAGATGCTGGCAGCCTAACAGACTGACTTTGTGGTTGGGAGGCTGTCGTTGCACGGATGGGCATTCTGTTCATTTCAGTATTTCATCCCCAATTGTTAGTAGGTGAATTCGGGACCTGCGCGCATTTTACAGGATCAGCACTGTGTCTACACTCTGGTTCACTGCTCCCCCTGACGTATTTACATAAAGGAAGTGATATGTTCTTGGATTAGCAAAGCAAATGTCACTTTGTAACTGTTCTGGTTATGGAGTAACAGAATGAAAGGACTATTTTTTAGATGTTTTACACGTTCATTTCAGTTGTTCTGCATAGTAAATTGAGATGTGGCAATGTTTTCTGTTGGCTTTTCTTTCACAAACTGATTTCTCTTAAATTCTCTTTTTTTTTGGGTGGAAGTCGAAACAAGTAAGGTGCTCTGGCTCTATTGTCATTCTTTCAGTTTGTGTATCATGCTTTCTCCAGAAGGGGGCAGTCTTTGCTAGGTTTTTTTGTGTGTGTGTGACATAGTAAGTGAGTATACAACACAGGTGTCTTCATTCACATCCCATAAGTGAAGTGTGTGTGTGTGTGTGTGTGTGTGTGTGTGTGTGTGTGTGTGTGTGTGTGTGTGTGTGTGTGTGTGTGTGTGTGTGTGTGTG